>JZSA01000985.1:0-145534 GCA_000956155.1 Cotesia vestalis
ATATATATATATATATATATATATAAGCACGTGGCGTATCTTCCGGTCGTGACTATGACTCTAATCATCTGATGATCATTGTCATTCATTATTATTTTTTCTCCTTTTCACTTCGATTCATTTGGTCTTTGGTCGTTCTTCGCTCATTACATATAAATACAAATACATATATCTATTATTTCCCTCTCTCGGAGATGCATTCACATGAATTTAGGTTAGGACCCTCTTCTCATTGTTCATTGTGCTTAATCTTTATTTATCGTCCCAGATCTTACAGTATATATTTATATGTTAAAAAGGAAAAACGTATTTTGTCGTTATTAATTGTAATAAATATGAGGGTTAATTTTTGAGGAGTTAAATTTGGAGGCATTAAATGTGCTATGACCCAAGATATAGCTTAGGTCGTTGTCATAAATTGCCACGAGTTAAAGCTTCTCGACGACAATAATTATTTCCTTCGTGAGTCACGTCAACCAGTGATACTGTCTAAGTCAACAATATGTATTGTCTTTCGTGCAAATGTCCCCGTACTCTACGCTTCTATTGATGAGCAGTCCACTCGGCACATTAAACGCTGAGTTATTAGTCTCCTTATTGTTAAATTATTATCATATTACTCTACTGTCCGATATTTTATCTCTGATAAATAAACATCCGTTGTCACTCATTCACTCTGTCATTCATTTTATTATTAATCTAAAGACTATAAATTAAATGTTTTATAATTTTTAATTCTTCTCACACATTAATTAATCGCCGAGCAATAAGTGTCGTAAAAATTTATCGGCCATAAAAATCATGAGCTTTATTGAAACAATTATAAACAATATAATATGAAATATTACGATCGTCGGTCAGCAAGGCGACTCTATTGTTGAGTTAAACTGACATGAAACAAGACATAAAAAATTTAACGATTACGATATGATAGTTTTCCCATCGGCACTATGTATATAGTAAACGTATTAAACGAATAATGGATGTAGTATGTACATAATATAATATACACTATGTCCGTTCATAAAAATGTGTAAATTACTTTTCAAACGGGGATTTTAAATATACGAGTTGAAAATTTTTTTAATTTCAAACTGGACATAAAAAAGTACTTGAAGCTTCAAGGCGAGTTTTTGGTATAAAACTGTGGCGTAGTTTCGGTGATATGAATAGAAGTAAAAAATAGATTGAATTAAATTTTTATCTGTCGAATGGACTGTGCAGTCTGCTGGTACTTTTCGGTGATTAAAATTTAGTTTTCTCGATTCGAACGACCGTTGTCGCGGTTATTGATTTGAAGTTAGAAGTTTTTGTAATTAATATATATTTTATTTTATTTCTTTTATTAGTGCGGTATAAAAATATTTTTTAAAGTAAAAATAAAATTTATTAATATTAAAGTAAAAAAAATTTTAAATAAAAAAATTCAACTTTTTTTTTTAATTATTATTTTTCGAAGCAAAAAAGTTTTAAAATAAAATTTTTCTGAACTAAAATTACAATAAAATTTTCATAATTTAAAAAATGTATTTTTTACTGAGAGAGAATATTGTAAAACTTTCTTTGAAGATAAATTTTGCTTCTTGAATTATAAAAAATGAAACCAAATGATCTCTGAAAAAAATTTCAAAAAATAAAAACGATCTTGCAATAAAAAAAAGAAATAGTATTTGTGCGTTGTGAATCCTTAATAAAACAGGGGTCGGGTATAAATAATAAAATTTTAATATCAATCGTATCTCACTTAATATTTTGAAGCCCCAAGTGTTATTTCCGTCTTTTGGTAAATATTTAAACTCGCATCCACATCAATGTGTTCACGCATTGCGGAAGGAAAAAAAAGGTGGTGGGTATACGAGTTGGGAAATAAAAAAGCGAAAGCCAGCGGAAAGCCAAAAAGCCCAACAAGATAATAAATTTGGTAGGGTACACGCCTGCCGCGTAGGGTATGAAAGAATAATTTGCCACTGAAATTCCAACGGCGCAATTAACTCCCCGAAAGTTGACTCGGGTACGCATATATATGTATAATATATATACGTATACGTGTGTATTGCGACTCGGGGGAGCCGGGGACGGAAAATAATGTCGAGGGTTCGAGGGTGCGTGAGACGGGTGAGGATGTGTACAAACACCAGACCAGAAAAGAGACAATATAAGCTGAAAGCTGCGTAGCAATATACGAGGATGCGGAAAATAAGAGGAGAGAGAAGTGAGAGATACAAATGTTGTGTAGTAATGTTGTGAGGACGATCGAGAATGGCCAGAGGGCAATACAAGGAACGAGCTGAATGAGGAATGAGGAACGAGTTCGCTCGAGGACGAGAAATCCTCCAGAGCGAGGACACACATTACGTTATACAGGATACACGCTACACACTATAGTGCGTCATAAAGTAATTAGGGGAATAAAAGACAAGCCGAGGGATAATTAACCCTCCCGGGTATACTGGAATAATGTTAATTGTGTCTCCAACTATTGTTCTAATAATCGATCTCCATTCGGCGCACGGACTATTATTTAAACCACATTAAATAAATCTAACAAATTTTATGATTTTTTTTTAATTATACGCTGAAAAAAAATAATTGATGGAAGAAAAATAAAAAAAGTTGTTAATATATTTCAGAATTTATTAATGCCAAAATTTTGTTTCTTTTCCTAAAATTTTTTGATATAGCTTGATATGATTTTGTATAATACGAAATGTTAGTTCACACAACAGTCACTGACCGAAGATAAAAATCTCTGTCGTCTAGAAGTCAGAATCCAAGGTATTAAATTCTTGACCTCAGCCGGTTGACTTTAAAATATTTTCTAAGAATCAAAATAATTTTTCCATCAGTGTAAAAATCCATAAAAATTATAAATAATTGTTTTGTACAATAATTATCATTCTACGAGTTTTTAAACTTCCTGTCAAGATAATATTAAAATTAAAAACATAACAACAAAATGATTGTTTTTATAAAAACACCAATCAACAACAATAATTAAAGAAGAAGAGTTTAAAATGTTAATAACATGCAGACAAATGGACAAATATTAATCATTTCTCAGCATATTTTTATAATAGAACTGAGAATACTGTTTAGTAACTACACTACACACAGCACCTGATGGCGATGCTCACTGCAGTAGTTTATCTCGTTAATTATTGTTTGAAGACTGCTTGACGTGAGCGCAATTATCAAGCCAAGTGAACCCGACTCTTTCTCTTTTCAGCTTTTCTATCTGCATTCTCGTACCAGTGTCTTTATTTTTAGTGTATATTTATATTTTTTGCATTCCCAGGTGGTGGCATAGCACATCGCAGCAGAAAAGAGAGTTGGGTGCGTTGCCCGCGCCGACTATTTTTCATATTTGTATCCTTTATCTTTCTCACGTAAATGGCGACTCAAGTGGAGTGCTTTAAGTATAATATACTGTAAGATATAAGGAGCAGTATCAGGATAATGATCATCTTTATGCGTAAAAATAAAAAATAAATGTGTTGGCATTCCCGATCCTCGTCCGCTTTTGATGCGTCTGGCGTCCATGGTAATGTGTTGCCGGACTATCGTCACGATCAACCCCACGTCTCGTCACTCTACACCCTGCACCCTCGCGTCTCATATCGATCTCCATGTATGTGTTTCTATGTATTTGTGCATCGCCTAGCCCGTCGGCGATATAGACGATAGGCGATAGATGGATTCGCAACGTGAGTCACGTTTCCTTATCTACGACGAATCAAATCCAACAAGTATACGATCTACATACAATATATATACTCTCGATATGTGATACGTCCCGGAGTACATAATCCTACATTTTATTCGTACTTGTGAAATAAGAAATTTTATTCTCTATTTTAATAAAACAAATAGTCAATATTTTTTTTACTGCCGACATTTAAATTTTTTTATTGATCACTCATTTTGATTTCGATATCGTTTTTTCCCATTACTTTGATTAATCTCAAGGGGATTGTTATTATTGTGTCGAGTGTTGATGATTATTTGGGAAAAATGTTTTTGTAAACTGACTTTTATTTAATTGAATTTTTGTCAGTTCTTTTTTTTATTTTAGAAAAAATTGTACTGCCAAAAATTTAATTTTTTCAAAATAATTTTTTAAAAAATTGAACACTTTACTAGAATTGCTTAATTAATTAAAAAAAAAATTTACAAATAAAAAATATAAAAAATAAAAATAATATTTTCTCGGTAAATTATTAAGTATAATAAAATTATTCATGTAGTGTGCGTTTTATGGTATCCACGTCATGGGATCTCATGTGATGACGAGGATGATTGCGCAACGTGATTATTAACTTGAAATTTTGAGACGGAGCAGGCTCGTGCGCTTTCAAAGTCCATCAGCCTCATTCCCAGTATAGTAATCTCCTCTAATTATTTTTAAAATTATTTCTCTCCGTAATTATTATTCATTCATTTATTTATTATTATTATTATTATTATTGTTGTTGTACATAAATTTTTTATAATATTTCCGATTCTCAACATTTTATTACAAATAAATCTTCAAGATTAAACAATTTAATTGGTCGTAAAAAAACAACAGGCCACTCAGGCGTGATTTTAATTGACAAAGTTCCGAGTCCTCAAATAAACCAGCTAATTAATTTAGACAATCAACATCTAAACAATAAAACCCATTTTTTATATTTATAGATTTTTTTAAATTATAAATTTTAACTAATTATTATTATTACATACCCCGGATAACGTGCTAGCAATTAATTAATTAAATTAAATAATTTATTTTATTTATTTAATGGCGACAAACTCCCGGGTTTTATTAATAAATTTTTGGCGAAATGTCTTCAATAAAATCCAGGAATAATAAGAGCGTTATAAACCCGAGTTTAAGTTTAAATTAAGCATGAGACGAGAGCTAAAAATTTAACGAGCCCATGCCATACCAGGACAGATATTCCAGCGGAGTCTGGGTATGGATGGGAGCTTGACTTCTACGGAGTGAGTATGAGTATAAGTATAAGTATGTGGATGAAATGCTTTGAAACCTCCATTTAAATTTAAATTCAAATTCAAATTTAAACTCAAATATGTTTGTGTCATTTAATGATCTCACTTACACATAACACTGCACCACTCGTATCGGGTGTGTTACATTACTTACACACGAATTTAAAGCGTGAATCGATACGACTATTTGACACGCAACCCGGCATCCGCCATCTTACTCTCACAAGAGCACAAGAGATAATTATTTAATTGACCAATTTATTCGTGACTATTAATTAACGACGATGAGCATACTGAAAATGAATGGTGACGAAATGGGCGGAGATATACCAGTTGATTTAAAGCTCAAGAATCCAGATATGAAACTTTTGACCCTTCATATACATTTTTATATTTTTATACATCTATACTTTCTTTTCGTAACGATGTCGTAGACCACGTAGGAACGAGTTAAACCAGATGAACAAAATTAAATAACTGGATAAGGTGTTTTTTATTTCTCTCGACCTTTGTATGCTAAAAAAATTTTTTTGAGTAATTTGTGGTGTTAAAAATGTCTGAAAAAATTTTAAGCTGTTACTTGGGTGTGGAATTATTGGAGGATTTTTTTTTTAATTAATTGAAGTATAAAAATCGCTAGTTATTAAGTTGTTAAAAATTTTATTGGATCAAATTTTTGTCTAAAGGATGAATAAGTCAAATTTATGAATTTTTTACAGAGATTAATTTAATAAAAAAAAAAAAAATTAAATTAATTTGAGCAATTATTTGAATAACTTCACATTTAATTTCACTGTTCAAAAGTCTAAAACTTGTCAAAAATAATCAAAGTCACTATTTAAAAAAAAATGAAAATGTTCGATGAATAAAAAATAAAATGTAAAATAAATTGAGATATCGATTGGCTTACTATAAAAAAAAGTTCACACAACCATTTCAAGGGTTGGCTGAGATAAAAAGATCAAAAGGACAAAAGCCAAAGGAAAGATAATACCAACCACTACAACAATAATAACAATAATAGAATAAAGTATTAATTAAATGAGAAAACTGCGTTATATTAAACACAAAATAAATTTGTGAAAATAACAGCAGCACGTACTGCATTCGTTACAATTCACCACTGTGGTCAATAAATCCACGAGATTTATTGAATTCCGGTCCCGACCCACATCGCCGACCGCCACGTTCCAGCATAAAAATAAAAATAAAAAAAAATATAAATAGACTAAAAAATATAAATCTAGTGTTATAAATAAAATTTTTCATTGAACGAAAAAGGCAAGTGAAGCTCCACACACTCGCACAGTCATCCACTCATACATTCGCATATTTACGCACAAGAGACGGAACGTACAGAGGAAAAAATGAGCGAATAAATATTAAAATACCCGCCTACACTCAGTACTCAGTTACATTGAAAAGTCACACGCCCTCTTTCTACATCCATTGATCTTAATTCCCCCTCGCTCGCTGAGGCTCTTACGGAGTTAAGGTACAGCAATGCAACATCTCCAGTTACACGCACTTATACGTACACTCACCGCTCTATGCTAATACATCCATGTGGGTGTTACACTCACAAAAGTTCCATTACAAACATTAGTTATCTTATTTTTAATATTATTACACTTATTTATTTATTTATTTACTCATTTTATTTTGTTTATTTTAGTTAACAAGTTATCTGATACATCAATAATATACATCACTATTATTTTTAACTGCCTGGAACAATAAATTTTCTTACTATATACACTATTATATATAATATAATTCTCGCTTCATCACTTACTTGTGATAGTTGGCTTCATATTTTATCGTCTTGGGGTTTTAATTTTTTATGAATATTAATTTTAATTGAAAAAAAAATTTCAATTTTTAAAATTCGAATCCTTCAATTTAATACTTGTGTAGGATTTAAAATATTTTATTAACATTAAAAAATTGAACATAATTTATTTTTACAAATCAATAAAAAAAAGTGTATCTAAGTGTAAATTTTTATGTTAAAAAATAACAAGTGATCATGAAACTAATCAAAAAAAAATTTTTTCTACACTTAAAAATGTATAAGTGTAAAAATGAATTTATGATAAAAAATATAGGAAATAAAATCCAACAGGAAATAATTTTTCTTACAATATATCAAGAATACTATAAAATATTTAACCTGATATATTTTTCATTTAATACCTTTAATGGAAAAGAATAATAAAAAATTTATTTAACACAATAAATTTTTTATTTAAGATGACACATTTAATAAAATAAGTTTATAAAGTTGGATATTAAAAAGTAAAGGCGAGTATCTGGGATCTGGGAGCGAATATCACATGTCTGGCAAATACTTTGAGTATAACATAATATATTACTCGATAAAATAAAAAAGGTAACTGGTATGGGTATTGGAATGAAACGCGATGCGTATATCACTGAAATGTTTTAAGGTAGAGCATCATCTCAACTCGGCTCGAGATATTACTTTTATATTTAACATTTAAAGCGCTTCATTTTATTTTGAGAAAATGGACAAAAATAACCGTCAAGGATAATATAATGGTCTCGGGACAGTTACCGCTGGCATGGTGAAATGATAAATTATCTGGAGCCTTGCTACCGACTGTATACTATATACTATATACTAGCTCCTTTACTTCCCGAATGGAACCTCCAACCTAATGGACCAGATAGCGCATAAATGATTAGTCAGAGTCGAGGCCGTCGAGCATATTTGATTCAAACGTTGTGACACAAGGAGACCAATTTGTTTTTAAATATCTTTAAATCATCTTCTTTCCACTTTACTCCGTTCATTCTCTCCCACTCCGTCATATTTTATGATACTATTTTATCAATGGCTGTAACTAACCCATTTTTCCAAATAGACGATTTAAAACGTTTATTTAATTTTTAATATAAATTAAAAAAAAAAACTTATTATTGTCAATATTAAACAAAAAAAATTGCTGACTATTTTGATCTTTTTTTTTTTTTTCACTTTTATTAATCGTTACATAAATTTTTGAAAAATGCAGAATTAATTTTGATAGTCCTTAAACTGACAATCACATGGGTAGCGGTATAAAAATATTTCAGATTATATCAGAACGTTTTTTGACGCAAGGCATATAATAATAAAAAAAGTTTGGAAAATCCAAAAGTGCACGCCTCATAATCTCATTTTTCACAATAAAATTGATTAATTTAAAATATAAAAAGCAAAATAATAGTATGGTTAAGTAGCGCCATAATTCTAAGGCGAGGAAAAAAAAACTGTAATAAAATGTATAGATAGAAGACAGTGTAATGAACGCTCATATTAATTGAGAGAGTCCGAGGTGTGTTATTATAGACAATAAAAAAAAAAATTATTTCGGTACGATCATTTTTGCGGCTACCCCTCTTTTAATCTCAGAAATAACGTCTTGAGACAATAAGATCTCAGACATAAATGTCTTGGTGCAATTCTGAATTTGTGTGCAGATTTTATACTTGATCATAGTACACTCATATCAACCTGTAAGTGTAATTTAAATAAAAAAAAAATCAATTTCAGTTTCGAGAAAACTGTTTTTTTTTTAAATGTCGAGAGTATAGTACTACCTCAACGCTTTGCTTATTAAGTGTGCAATAGTCAGAGAAAAGACTAAAAGAAAATTTTTACTCTTAACTTTTATAAAAAAGTATCATATACAATAAACTAAAAAAAAATAGCAAACTAATGATATAATTCCTAAGATACCAGCGGTTAGGTTTGAAGTCTGATCAATATACGTCGGTATAATACGCTCGGATATCAAAGAGGATAATTATCCTTTGAAGTGTTTAGGTTTCATATGGAGGATAAACACGTTATTGGCTTTAATAGCCTGTATCAAATAATTCTCGTGCTTATCTGTACACGGGAGATCAAATGCTCGTATTAGTTCCTTGTGACACTTTATCACGTGTAATAGCAATCACGCTGTATCAATAATTCTGAATCCTGAATCGGCTGTCTGCAAAGGAATGGAGCAGATTGTTAAGCGATTATTGCTATTACTATTACCATTAGCATTGCGCGATTGTTTGTCAGCAATCAAAGTGTCTATTTCTGTGAGCGTGAGCGTGTTTGTCTTTATTATTTACAGAGTAATAAATATATGTGTACAAAATAATAATTTGCATAGTGTCACTGGGGTAAATGTAGATGAAGAAAAATCGATAAAATGAATGTGAACATGCGCGTGGAGAGTATACAAGGATACAAATTAATCCCTTGGCTACATGAGTAAAGCCAACGACAGGATTAATAATCATGGCTTCGTGTCTAAATGTGGGCTTAGATGAATCCGCTGAAGCTTCCACTGCAAGACCCGCAAATTCGTCAGCTATATATACTCACAAGAAACTGGATGTACTACTGTTGATACTCCAACTACATATTTTAATCTAAATCCAGTTGACTCGTCATTTTCCTATTTTATTTATAATTCGTCTAGTCAATTTTTTCACTTTTTAGTTACAAAGTTACCAAAAAAAAATCATATGTGACTTTTTATGGCCTGAACTGACTTTATATGTCCATGTCAGGCCTCATAGGGTAATATATACCCTTATATAATTTTTTTTATCAAAATTAGTATTAAAATCATCCGACAGGTGGCGCATGATCGCTAAATCTTCTTGCTGCAGGAGAGTAAATTTTTGAAAATTAAACTATAAAATAGAAATAATTGTTTTATTTTTTAAGGAACTTATATGACGTTAGTTTTTAGTTTAATAAGTTATCAAACCAATTAATGTTAATTCCAATTCATATATTTTAGAAAAAAAAAATATTATAACAATTTAAATGTCATTCAAATTCCATCTAAATTGTTTAGAAAATAAAATTATTTTCCGCGCAATCTAAATTTCAAGTAACACATATCTTGTAATCGTATAAATCCAACGGTGGTTTTAAAATGAATCAGATTCTCCCCTGAAAAAAGCCATGATTTACGAGCCGGATTAATTAATTAATTAAATATAAAGGTTAATATTTAATATGAGGACGTAGATGGATTTTGTTTGTAATTACACTGGAGCATATTTTACGAATGTAATGAAATATTATTTATGTATCCATAAATACAAACATAATCTCATACTGGCTGTTGTTCTCTTCGGCGCACTGTGTATATATATATATATAATCACGAGATTCCATTTATATCACATCGGATATTCGCCCACACATGCCGGGAATAAAGTGTATTATTTTGCACACGTGTAGTCACCGAGAGTTAACGCACCTGGTTAGTTGGGGGATCAAACAGTATCGTACATACACATATCCACACATGTACAATTTATACATGTACAAAACTCACACTAGAGGCATCATACATAATATATTATATGTTATATATTATACATTAGGAATAAAAACAACGATATGTGTTTCGGTACACAAGCACGTGCAGCCTATGCTCCCTCCTATGGAGCACAACAGACACTACCTTCAGTTCTTCTTCTTATGCGTTTAATAACAAAACTTTAATATGAGATACAGATACTACATGCCTATGTATAAGTATATATACACATATATGTATATATGTTAAGAAAAACGTTGGTTTCTCCTGTGAAATCCAATATTCTGTTTCTGAGAGAAATCTAGCTGATATATTGCTTCACCCTCAACTCTGCTGTAGTTTACCATGGTGGTGTTATGTGTGAGGTGTAGATGGGAATATAAGACTTTGCTGGCACCCCACAAACTCCACCCGCTCGTGCCTGACATATTTACTGGGGTGCAGACCGTGTGGTGCGAACCGAATATTTATTTCTGATAGATCCTCTAATATCCTACGCAAATATCAATCCGCTAAAATAAGCTTTGGTTTTTTTTCGTACGCCTTGAGTGGGACGGCTTCACAATTAGCAACTACTTTTTTGCACGACTCATGATGCAAAGTATCAGAGAGTGCTTTATGATCGAAAAATGTTTTTTGTCTCATTTTGGCAACTGTTATTATTATTATTATTATTATTATTATTATAGTCTTGTTAATTCACGGAATCAATATATTTTGCATGATATTGTCTAGATGATTTAATGGAGATTAATTTGACATTTTTCAAAAATTGATTTAGTACAATAAAAATGGAAAAAAACATCAAAATAGGTCAAAAAATTTTCCTGTCCATGATGTCAATTTTTTTTTTTTTAATTCATTGAAAAAATTTTAGGTCATCGAATGCGAATGGCTAGGTAATTCCGTGTTGTTTATGTACAATTAATAAAACAAAGCACAAACTAAAAGACTATATATCTATATACATTGTGTACATTTGTCCCACTAAATGGGATTGCGCATTATCGCGCTATTTTAGTTGTTTTATAAATTTTTTTCACATTCTTTATTTTATTAATATTTCATAATAAAATGAGCATTATGAGTCGTACACTTTTAGATTTTCCAAATTTTTTTTTTTAGTCTCTTTTAAAGGGCTATAATCATTTAAAATTAAAAAAAAAATCATTCAAAATTTTTCATTTAATTTATTCACTTTCGAAAAACACAAGAAAATAACAATTCTTTTAAAGTTATTAAGTTGAATTTTGTCTTACGAAATTTAGTAAAAAAATATTTTAAAAATACACATGGGTTCATATTTGGAAATTGGTATTGTATATTATAAATAAAAAAAAAATTTGTGAAAATGTATTTTTATTAAATCACATATTTAAATTTTATATAATAATTTTTTTTTTTGAACACTTTTTAACGTCTTCGCCCTGGTCCATAGGGGTTATTTGCTGCCATTTTTCCAATTAAATGCTTACCGTATTGTGTACCGGTCGAACCTCGGCTTAATCCAAAATCAAACCACCAATCTGAAGGTGCACTGAGAAACAAATTTTTCTCAATAGTTAAAAAAAAAAGGAAATTAACATGATTAATTCATTTTACATATTCAAAAACTTAAAAATTTTGTACTTCAGAAATTATTGGAAATGATTAAATTTAGTATTATTGATTTGATAATTTATTTTATTTTACACCAAGAGTTAAGAAACAAATAAAATACCTTGACTTTCAAAAATCATAAATAAACATTTCTCCAGAAAATCTTTTATGTGCTTTTAAACTATCAATATCACATTTTTTTTTCTTGAGTATGATTGTACATCTGAATCTGAACTAAATTTTCAATTTTCTTAGCGGGAAGTTAAAGAAATAAATAAAAGTTAACAGAATTTTAGTGCAACAAAAATGGGAAGTTTGGAACAAAATAACATTTTTAGAGAATAATCCAAGTATTAGACAACTTACCTAATAATAGACATTGAAGTTACTAAATTAAAAAGTGCGATTATAACTACAATTGTTAGAAGTAGCCGTCCACGTGTCAATTGCTTGTACATTGTAGTATAAACTCCTTTGTGACTCAATTAAAAAATAAGGACAGTTTTTGATGGTTATGTTGCGTTCTGAAATTTAAATTTATCACATATATTTAAATTATCTATATTTTAAATTTATAAACAAACGACTGAATTTAAAAATATATTCATATTTAACATAAAAATTCTAAAAACTTACCTTCGACAAAAAAATAAATTTTAAGAAATAGAATCGTATTTGTTTGAAACGTACTGTAAAGTACTCAGACTTTAAACGAATAAAATCTATCTAATTTGTGTAAAGTTCGTTGAACAACTGTAAGAGTAATAGTTTAGTTGTAGTAATGTATATACGCCTCTTTCTCCCATTTTTTTGCCCCCCTCTTTATGAAATAGACTATTGTTGTTTCATTCTAAGACGAAAAGGTTCTCTACAAATTTCAATTGGGAGTTCAAGGTTAGTCATTGAAGGGAATTGTATTCAAGTTCGCCAAACTCCTACGTGACAATTGTCACTAACTCAAATTGTATACTTCATTTTCTGATGAAACTTAATGAGTTAGGCGTAAGAAATTTGATGAGCAGGGTACTTAAGGTGGACATTAAGGCAATGTAAAAATGAAAAGCAGAAGTTTTAATATATGTTGTACATAGATTTTAAATAATACTTATGGAAGAATTATTTTTAAAAAATCTGTCCAAAAATGCTTGAAAAATAATTATTAAAAATCAGACTTTTAACATTTATTTAAAATGACCTAAAGATTTTTTAACGATGAGTAAAAAAAAATAAATTATGATTAAAATAAAGAATTACAAATTTATGTACATAAATTTTGACTGTAACTGAAAAATCCTCCGCAAAAAAAAAATAAACAAAAAAATATTCCTTTTTTGGTTTTGTAAGTGCGTAAAACTTCTCAATTTAAATTCTTTTATTTTTTTTTTCAACTAATAAAATCTTTCTTTGGTTTTTGTTCTTACTAATAAAAGTCTAACGAACCGTAGAACCGTCGTTTGATTGACCGCCATTAACACGATCAATCAAGTGATAATTTTTTCCTCGAACCTTGTGAGAAAATACTCTGATGTGAAGCGGAATTGGAATTAGAACAAGGGATGCTGGTGTAATGGTATTTATTACGCGACAAATGAGTTTACGAGTGATCAAATTCCGGTTTTTATGAGTCGAGAATAGGTATATGTATATATAGATATCCAAGTAGTATGTTGGTAGACAGACTTTCCCTTCCATTTCTTATATAGTCGAGTTAACTGGAAAGGGATCAGGGATGTCACGTGGGGCTTGCTGAATCAAGTTCACCCTTCTTATCCAAAGCTTCCTTGCTCTTACCCTAAGGCCAGAATTCGATCAGAATGACATTGAGCTTTCTATATCATTGCACGAGACACACACGCTCAAAGGCTAATAATGCTAGAGTCCTAGACATAGACGTAGAAGATTATTAGGGATTCAGTCCACGACAGGTGTTCGTAAATCCTTAGATAATTATTTGCTTTTCCGACAAATAAAATCCATGAGAAAGAGTCATTTTGTAACTTATCACTATAACTGTGAGCTTATAACATATTGAGTGACTCGATCTACTGCGTACTCTGTGAAATTACTTTTTGATATATATCACTTCGTATGATGTCAAAAAGACATAACATATGTCGTATGCTAGGTTGGAATAGATCTTACTTAGAAGCTGAAGAATAAAAAATTGTTTGGTTGTTTTTAAAAAATTGGAATTAAATTTTGACTTTTTAGTCTGAAAATTAATTTTTAAAAAATTTTTTTTCAGCCAAGAATAATTTGCTAAAAAATTTTTTAGTCTCAAATCATAAAAAATTACAATTCAATTTTAATTCTCCGAAATAATTTATTTATCAAAATATCAATAAAATATTCTTAAACACCAGAGACGTATTAGAACTCACAACATTCAAAATATCAAATAATATCAATCACTCAAGAACTGAGTACTCTATAAAGCGACTTTTGATACATAATAATAATCCCCACAAGAGGTTTTTTTCTAAAATTCAATAACTTTTTGGACCGTTAAGTGTCGGCACTTTAAAGAATTTAAAAGTTCCTCGGCAACTGTTGAGTAACAGACGGCGTTTCATTCCTTCAAAGTCTCTTAACTGAAAAAAATACGAGAAACGAATTAAATTAAAGAATAAAAAATGAAAATAAAAAGTTTAGAAAGACGCAATAACAGTAGAGGAAACAAAGACATTTAATTTACACAGCGGACCGTGGGCTTGATAATCACTCAAAACTCTATACATATAGACAGAGGCTGGAGGCGCGATCCACATAATTATAACGACACCCCGGAATGCGGAACCGACGGATAAATTTTTTCATAAAACCGTGGAAAGTGTATACAATTTTAAATGAAACCCCTGATGGTGCGGGGGCTCTCGGCTGTCTTGAATCAATGAAAGCGATGAAAAGATGCTCAAATGAAAATTCAATACCATACAGCTGCGCGGCTAGGCGCTTTTCATATTATATATCTAATATATACATACATACAATTTGCCTTCTACCCGTTTCACGCTTATATTCATCTCTTTCTCCTTTCTCTCTTTCGGTCTTCCTTCGTCGGTACCCCTTACCACCCCTTTATTCTTTAGCATCCAGAGCCAACTTTATATTTTTTCTTCGCTGTCGTTTCAACTCACCAGCAACAGCGTACCAGCGCCCGACTGAGAATCAACCAGCAGGGTGAGCAGACCGTAGAGAATGCGAAAGTATTTTATCGAGCGAAAAAAGAACGAGAGGGCCACACTCGTAGAAAAAGATAAATCTATACATCATATATATATATAGAATTATATAGAGAACGCAGCGAGAGATTGAAACAAATAGTCGAGACATCTGTGAAACGCTCCCCCTGTCCTGTTGACATTTGAGCTTTAGAACGTGTCTTATTGCCCAGGTTCCATCAGACATCAGACCGGCGACCGAGAAGGGGCTAAAGAGGGGACGAATTTCATGGCTAACTCTGCTCTTATTTTCTGCTTTTTGTTTTACTTTTAAATAGAGATATTTGGGTGTATCAAAAAACCGACAATTCTTTTTTTAATTCACGAAAATTAAACTTTTGTTAAAATTGGAACTTACGAAAAATTATTTTTAAACTTTGGAATTTTATATCTTGTCTTACAAGCAACTTACAGGAAAATGTGATTTATATTTTTAAGAGAAAATTCCATGCTCTACAAAAAAGATCTTGTGTGATTTTTTGATAAATTTGTTTTTTCAAAAGTTATTTGAGGTTAAAGTTTGAATTTTTTTTAAATTTTTTCTTTCGGTGAAATTATTATTGTTTAAATAAATATTTTTAATCTAAAAAAAAAATATCATTCTCAATTTTTTAAACAAAAAATTAAATTTTAAAGATCAAAAGAATTTTTTTTTGATTTGTGTAAAATTTTTTGTTGATCGGAAAATTATTTTAATAAATTAAAATTTAGTTTCTATTTAAAAAAAAAATAAAACAAATACTTATCGATAAAAATAATGTAATTCCGCAAATGGTAAATGGCAATATAACAGCGTATAGTTTGTTCTCGTAACTCGCGTGACGGAAATCGCGTTGCGCAACAGGGGTGCGTTAATTTCATCCCTGGCAGGGGGTAAGTCTCCTCCGGAGATATTTAATTAAAATTAGGGAGAATAACTTTAACGCAATATATAATAATATTAAAAAGGCTTCTGCGTGGTCCGTCAGCTGTAATACGTCCCAAGTTTCGATCGCGACCGCTGGCTGAGCTATTGCAATATATATCGAATCGAATCGAATGAAATCGAATGGAGTGGAGCCTTTAATCCATACCAAGTCAGCTTCCAAATGTTTTTTCCCTTCGTCTGTTATGTTCTCAACTCGACAAAAAGAATAAATGTCCTCCTCGGCCCTAAGGCTTTCGCTAAATGGAATCGATGCGTGCAACGCGGGGGAGTCTCGACCCTGCATCAGAATCTCGTCTCTAAGAGCCGCTGTCGAGTCAAGGAAGGCGTACTACGCCAAAAAAAAAGACACCCGACCTTATTATACTGACGAAATAAAACGCGACTCCCCTTCGGGCGACGCTCACACGCATCAATACACATGCACAACTTTTTATTTACTAATACTATTTAATATGCGTGTTTGATCCTCGGTGGTAGTCTTGTCTGTGAATTTTCGAGATTACAAAAAATTAATAATAATAATAATAATAATAATAATAATTTTTTCTTTAAGTAAATTTGCTGAGCCATAATTTAATTTTTCAATTTCTACTTCATGAGCATTACTTAAATGATTATACCTCCGAAAATATTGAAGATAGACCTACAGTACAAGAACCTTTTTCTTAGGAAATTTTATAAGCTACAACTTTGGTCTCTTATGATTTTTTCCTAAAATCAATATTTTAGGATTTATCACTATTTTTTACAGTCACTAGATAATAATGTCGTATTTAATAAAAAATCCTTAAATAATAATAATAAAACTAAAAGCATGCACGCAGTTTATTTGTTCACGTATCAGCTGTCACTAGACTCGCGTTCGCGACGGCAACGCTGATCGGCATTCCGATGTGATAGTTAAGTATAAGCAACAGTGCAGTAAACTTTTTATTCGCTAGAGATAAAGGAAAAGGATAAGATAGTCTTTTATAGAGGCGTGGACGGCATAATCTCGGACGGAAAATGTGTCCAGTCTTAACAAGTTTAGTTCTATTCGGATCACGGTGGTATGTCCGCTGAACCAAATCGAGGTTGCCAATCATACACCCAACACCCAACATCGAACTTATATGGCAAACTTAGAATGAATCTATGAATTTATATATATATTTATATATTTATAAATTTATACATGTGCATATATTGCTCGGACGCACGATATCTATCAGCAATCACGATATCCGGAGTTTCTATCACTCTAACGTATGTTTATTTATCCGACGAAAATCTAGCTCACTCAACTTTATATTATAATTTTATGCTTAATATTTTATTTAATGTCCAGCTATTAAATTTTTATTAAGGATGTATGCACATTCAAATTGATTTTAATCGATATATAATTTTACTTTACTTTTTTGGTCATGCTCGGGATTATGTATCTCGGTACTCTGTTCATGAATATAGAACGTTGAATATAAAATACATAATATGGATAGTTGAGTAATGTGTCGGTATTAGTAGCGAATAATTAATTTCAATGTAGGTTACGTTCAATTAATTCAATATTCATTATTAATTAACATTATTATTATTTTTAGAATTATCCGAAAAATGTTAAAATAAATTTTTTTTTTTCATTTTTAAGCTTTAGAAATACGAATTTCATAAAAAGTGAAATATTTTGCAACTACGTACGCTAAATACGTTCCAAAATTGTTTCATTTAATTTTTAAATTTACAACAATTTTTTTTTTTAATTCCAAAAATTATATACAAATAATCATATCGTTTACTTGAATTTTTTAATTTTTTATTTTATATCTTTTTGTAAAGAAAAAAAAAATTTATTTTTGTTGATAGTATTGTGAACGTAAACTTGGCGCACTTTTTTTTACAGTGAAACTGTTTTTGTTCACTGATAAAAAATTTAACTCGACTCAAGAGCAAAAGAATCTTGAACCAAGAACACCAATTTGAAGAAATTCATTTTCATCAAATTGGTGTTCTTGGTTCAAGATTCTTTTACTCTTGAGTCAAGTTAAATTTTTTATCAGTGTTCGGTTTTTTTTCCAGTTTTAAGCTTTAAAAATATTTTTAAAGCGATTGGCAAAAAAAATTTTATAAACCCTTTTGGCATTTGTCACGCGATTTACATTTAAATAATTTTCAAAGATCTTCATACCACGTTAGATAAAATTCATTTACGTCTCGAGTAATTAAAGCAACAACAAAAGAAAACGATATCATTTTTATTTATCTAATCGTCGGTTTTATTTTTTCAGTTTAATTTACAGTTTAAAATCACTTGTGCATATCTAAATAACCTAGTCATATTCCGTGCCTGGAAAACGAACGAAACCTTATAACACATAACAGTGAAATAGAACTCTTGTAAAACTCGCACGTGCCTTGACATTTTCTTTCTCTTACTTACTGCAATTGTACTTACTTATATACATTACTTATGTATACCTATACTAGGCACTTTGTTCTTATAATTTCTTTCTTTCTTCATTCTCCTATTTCGGTCTTGCTTTAAATGCACTCTCACTACACCATTTCTATTCAGCAAAACTATTATTTTACTTTTTATCTCTGACGATAAAACTCGCAATTAAATTGCTCAACACGAAGCACTTAGACGCTTTTTTTTTTTAATAATAAAACAATTTATAAATCACTTCAATAATTCTCTGCATTGATAATAACAGTCCAAGCAATTGTTAACAGTAATTTTTTATTTTTTATTAAAAAATTTTTTATTTTTTATGAAAAATTTTTTACGGGTTAATTCTTCGGGGAATTTAAAAAAAAATGAAGGGGTGTAACGCATAAATACAATAGGAATGACAATTTGTTTGGGTATTGAATTTCCGAGTGATGTATGGATAATTTGACAGCTGCTCTCAGAGTAATTGGTAAGTAATGGACACTTGGAACCCTAGCTCTTAACCCTACAGCCATCAGCTAACAAACCCTACTTCTGTAATCTATTTTATATCTAACCCGTAAAAGTCTGTGTGAATTTCAAAAATGATTTTGTTCTTATTTATTTACACACTGAAAGAAAGAAAAATATTTTTTAGTCAATGATTTATTTCCTCGAAAATTTATTTTTATTTAATTAAGTAAAAAATAATTTATTTTTATCAGTTGAAACAAGTAAAAATATTTTATTTCCTCTCTATAAATTAATATGAGCAACCCATGCAAATAATTATCACAACTCTGAAAAATGTAAATTAATATGCACGAACTAATTAAATTAATAGCAACTAGAAACTCCTAACTAGTTCAATTTTGTTAAATGAAGTATGACTAATTAACCGATTGGAATACCTACTGGTCTATTAAAAAAACCCCGACGGCACTTGGACGGCTCTCCATTTCTATTTCCACTGAAAACTGAAATAATCGATCGGGAAATTCGGTCCATTCTGAAACACGAAAAGGCACTGATTTAATTAACAAATTAAAATATACTTTAATTAAATTTCCAAAGTTTAATCCAATAAATGGATAATAATTTACTGCAATTAAATTAAATCTGACCCACATTATCTTCTTTTTAATTCAACACTAAAGTATCAATTGGTAGAATTTTTTCATAGAAAAATGATTATTTTGCATCGTAATTTTTCTGTTATTTTCTAGTGAATTAATTACCACGATTAATTTATCTCGCAGAACTCTTGCCCGTGAACCGTAAATTTGACTATTAAAGGCCAAAAATAATCGTCGATTGTTCATCCGATGGCTCATACGGTTGTGACAAATGCAAATGGAGCCACTCGACATCCGGTTACAGGTTACCGGTTTACGCAGCGCAGCATCGTGCCTTTTAGCAAGAAACTACCTCACGTTTGTGGCCGTGATCAAGCTCTCGTTTCACGCTGATCTCACTAGTTTAACATTACTGTATAGTTACATCAATGTATACATATATATATATATACAATATATGTACAGATAGTTACAGAAAGTACGAATGTAACAGAGAGCAGAGAGTACGAGGTCGAGTCTCTCAACCGAAACCAAAGCGCCCGGGCAAAACGAGGAGGAGTTAGTTCGAAATCACCCGACTATCTCGTTTTGTACTAGTGGTCTCATCCATTGTCACATATGTGAACATTTATACATATATATTTATAAATGTATACGTGCGAAATTTCTCACGTTCAAAATAATAATGTGGCGATACTGTACTGTTTCCAGTCTGTGTTATCCGCCGTGAAATCGTGACAAATATGCCAGAGTCTATTATTTTTATTTAAAAAAAAATGCGTTTTGTTTTTTCTTTTTTTTTTTTTTTGCCTGTTTTATAAACTTAAACCTAGAGTACATAATGACTTGTTAAGGAACCAAGACGGACAGTGGTATGGAGCAAAAAAAGTAAAAAACAAATTCAGAGATCTCGAGAAAGAGAAATAAAAGTTGAGTTAAATGAAATGAATGGAATATGGTAATAAGCAAAACGACACCATCATTTAAGATATACCTTAATTATTATTATAACTCAAATCTATTAATCATATCGCGGTGTAACATCTTCATATAATGTAATTACCATAAAACCTTTTTGACAGAAGACAGACGTATGTAAAATTGCTGCTCGGACAGAAGTATAGAGGTGTAATATGCCGCAATTTAATGTTTTACGATATATCTTTAAATTCAATTATAAATGTCCGAAGATTTGAATCGATAAATTATCAGAGAAGATTTTTTAGTTAATATAAGTTCGGTTTGATTTTTATTTAATTTGGGTGAATGTCGATTTTAATGTTAATGGTGGATAAGTAGTGAGATAGTAGATAGTGGGTTTTTGAATTTAAAAATTCGGTAAATAAATGTTCGGTAGATTTAATGATTAAATTATTGCCGGATGCGTGGGTATACGGCTATTATAGACTATTAATTCTGGATACGCGTCACATAAATATACGGAGTTACACGGCTCAAAAATACGTGAAAATTTATTTCAGAGTTCATTTACACTTTGGAAGAGGACGTGGTAGTTTTTTTTTTGAATTAAGACATTGCTTTTTTATTTTAATAAAGCCGATTTAAGTTTAATTTTCGCTTCCATGCTGTAAATTATTTTGGTACGACATATTTTCGTTTAACGGTTTTAGTTTTGTTTTGTGGTTTGGTTTTATGTTTTCAGATGACAATTTAGAGTGGAGAAATTTTTAACTGTTCGACAGTCGTGGTGAGAAATAAATTTAAAAGGTGTTTCTTTTTTTTTCTTTTTTTTGGAGGATTAACTTGTCCCTGTTATATGGATTTGGAAAATAGTTGGATTCTTGGGAGCATTCCAATTGGAAATCGATAAATTTTTCTGAGGTTTTAGATCATTAGGGCTGTTAGGATCTTGTATTTTGAGCGCTGCAGGTTTCTGATTTCTTCTTGTTAGATTAAAACCTTTGTTAAGTATTTTGTCGATGTTTGGATAAGATGAGGTTTAATTTGTTACGAAAATAATAAATTAAGTTAACAGAAAAAAAGTGAAAGTTTTCTAAGATGGTTTGTAACTTTCCAATTTTATAAAATTTACTTTAGAAGATTGAAATGTTCTAGACGTGTCAAGTCAATAATATAAATGAAGATTAAAAAAAAAAATTTTTTTCCGAATTTTTAACAGAAATTTTTTTTTGCAAAATTATGAATTTTTCGTTTTTATTAAGAACATAAATTAAGACACTGAAAAAATTAATTAAAAATAGATAAAATAATTATTTATAAATTTTTTCTCGTTGAATTAAAAAAAAAAATTTTTTTTTTTAATTATTTAAATAAAAAAAAACTATTAGATTTCTGTTAAATTTAATTAATTTATAGAAGAGTAAAAAATTAGTTAAATCTAAAAAAGATTCACAAAATTGCAAATAAAAAACAAAATAACTCTAAAGGGACGTCATATTAATAGAGGTGTTTCATTTAAAAAACATACAATAATATAAAAATATGTCGTGAAACTTTGATACAATGGATACACAGGAAACAAATGTAAGTAAATAAAAATAAAGAGAAGAATATAAAGGATTACTTTTCGTCGCATGGGTATAAAGAGCGTAAGATAAGTTTGGAGTTTGGGGGCGAGGGCGGGGGTCGTTGAGACGGAATACGGGATGAAGAAATGCGGAAACGGCGCATCACTCTTGAGTGCCACGGAAATGCATAAGTGCGGTTGCCGTGTCTCTTGAAATGCGTTCTTCGATCCCATTGCAGCATACGTGTGTTTTGCTTGTGGATGTGTGCTGTGTGTGTGTGGTAGACATGATGGAGTGCTTCTGAAAACCGGGAGAGAGAGCGAGTGAGTGGGGAGGGAATAAAAGGAGGGTGAGAGTGATAGAGATAACTATCGGAGGGTAGTCCCAGCTGAACATGAATCAAGTGACGGGTTGTTTCTCACGTACGCGGGTAGGGTACGCGGTCTATCGAGACCGCAACTTGGCTGGGTCTTGTCACCCTCCAGTGTCTCTACTGTACTCGCATACTCGTACTCTACTCGCATATCGCATATCGGTGTGTATTGTACTGTACTCCTCTCCTTCTCCACTCCGGATAGGATGGGAGCCAGCTCACGCCTCTAACCCTCATTTCCCAAATTGGAAACCCGCGTCGAGTCACCCGGACACGCTCAAGGGATATCTCTCAAGTCTGATAATAAATTATCACGTATCCATATTTTAATACCCTCATTATTGTGATATACTCTTTGCCAAATTAATAAGTTTATTTATTATGTTCTTGATCTTTAAAAAAAATTTTTTTTTTAAATTATTCGTGTCATCATTTTTAATATGAATTTTTTTTCTTAATAGAATAAAATTTTTACAATTATTAAAAAAATGTGTTCTAAAAATTTGATTTTTTTTTAGAGAATTTTAACAAATTTTTCTATCAAGATATCAATTCTTTTTTTACCTATAAATAATATTTTTTATTTAATAAAAATTTGACTAAAAGTGCCAAAAAAATTATTAAAAATAAATTTATTATTTCCTCAAAACTTTATTCTTTCTCTAAATAATTTTTTTTACATATAAAAAATTCTTCTTTATTCATAAAATCATTCAATTCATTCATTAGTAGTTCAAAAGACCAATAAATTACATGTATTGTCTTCTAAAAGCTCACACGCTTAAAACCTGGACTCTAATCAGCAGATCTTGAACAAACGGTAATCAATAATCCCCAATTACCCTTAATTCTCGTCGACAAAAAAAAAACCGAGCAGTAGTCTCGTAATTATTACTGAATGAAGTAAAACGAGTAGTACCATCCCAATTGTCTTAATCTCAATAAACGTTAACTAACAATAGTAATAAAAAGGCACTCGGTGGAGAATAGAAACAAAAGCTCATCTCTTGTGCTCTTGTAGCCTCTTGTCCTTCGTCTTCTCATCGGCTTTTCACCTTTCCCCGGTCTGTACTTACTGCAGGCTGGTTGGTGACCTTAACCACGGCAGATATATACTCAGTACCCAGTACCACACGTGTGCTTCACGTTTTAACGGGCTCTTGTAATGGCCCATTGAATTCCAGACTTGAGTATTAGTATATACGATGCCAGAGCCGGTGGTATGCCCTACGTACATAGTAAACCACTGCAGAGTAGAATAGAAATAGCAGACGATGACGACGACCATGTCCCAGCCTTTTGCTCTCCATACTCCATACATCCAGCACCCAACAGCCCCTTCGACCCCTACGCCTTGCTCCGGCGTGCCGATGATGGCAACTCTCGTTGACTCAGCAATACCATTCTCTCTCTTATCAAACTGACAGCCGCAACCAGCTCAATGCACATCTATATCTCATGCTCATGACTCATGAACCAAGAGAAGACTCCAATCGAGATTCCCTCCACAATAGTACCATTACCATTACCTTCACACCGTAATTATAAAACGGTTCTTTTCTCTCAGAGCTTTCATTCCAAGAGAGAATACGCCGGGCTTAATAGAACTTCACTCGATTGATTTATTCAATTACAGTTTAGACGATTCGAGGGTTTATTTTTTATTTTTTTTTTTACTTTGTACGTTATATTCTGCTGATATTTAAAATTTAATTCACAAAAAAATATCTACACAACTTTATATCACTATTTATGTTTATATTTACACATTATAATAGTAAGTAGTGGCTAGACATAACTATATAATTCAGGGCCTAAAATTGTGCAATTACATAATAAATAATAAGTCAATACTCTTGAATAATTTAGTATATAACACAGACACATTCATGTTCATGTATAAATAGATATTGCACAATATTCTATACTCTCTACTCCTATGTTCTCTGTTCTATAGCACAATCGACGTCGTGCTTTGTGAATAGTTAATATGCATTGTCATAATTGCTTCAATACAGCCAGTAGATTTACTATCGTACAAGGTATTTACAAATAAACACGTGTAACAAAAATAGATAACTATTAAAAAAAAAAAAAAATTATTCATAGGCGATGAATAAAATTTACGGAAGTGGATAAAAATAATTTTGGGTTAAATTATCAACGACAATAATTGTCCAATAAACAGAATTATTTTAAAAACTAAAAAAATTGTCCTGTAAAAAATTTATCAAAAATATTTTTAAAATAAATTAGGATATTTTTTTAATCAAACATAAAATTTGACGGATTTTTTTTCCACAATGATTTCAGTAATAAAACGATAAAAATAAATTAAAATAAACTTGAATCTAAAATAGCTTCAATATCGATTAGAAAACGGTTCTAATTACTATTTACTATTTATTGAGGTCTAATTAAACGACCGCATAATTGGTATGAAATACAAAATAGGTTGCACTGCAATTAACTTTCGGACGAGCTGAGACCTAATTGATGCCGGCTATCAGTAGGTATTTTGATTTTGTATAGACTGGAAACGAGTCGTGGCAAGAGTGAGGGGGTGTAACAGCCAGTTTGGTGAGAATGGACTCTCTTGTATACGTTATATATGTTATCCACACACGAGAGGATAGACAATAAGGGCAAGAGGGAACGAGAAAGGGTACATAGCAGTGGAGCTGGAGAATGAAGCATGGTCACTGTCGTGGTTTCCATAGAAATTTGTGGAACTGAAATAGAATGCGGACACACTAAATGTGAGCCTACTGTACTTCGTATGTGTACTATGTCCTATACTGAATTCAATTCAATGTTAGCGGATGACAATCACTGTAAATGACAGCTCAAATCCTTCCGTTTATCCTCTCGCTCTGCAGCTCCGCAGCCCGATTTGTCTGTTAACATACAGAGAAATTGGTGACAAGAACTCTGGGTGTGTTGTGTGTAATCGTACACATTGTAAGTGGTATACGAATCCGCACGTGTGTGATTATGTCGCTGCTGTATGCTATATATTACCCCCTTCTGATACTCCCAATCCAAATCCCAATCCCATTCCCGATTACTTTCCCAGTCCCAGTTTCACTGCTTTTTGATATCATCATCACTGTAGTCAACTATATAGGGACTATTACGCTGCCAGGACAACACGCGCCAGTCAAAAACACACATTTATCAGTTACTATTGTTCTTGTTATTTTTTTTTGTTCTATGCTTTGAAATTCAAATGATTACCTGAGAAAAATTTTATTATACAGTCTGATATGTTGATATTAAAATATTTTTGGTTTTATATGATCTGACATAGTCATATATAATTATTGACAAGTTGTAATCTAGACCAATATGAAAACTCCTTACAGATAGTCCGATAAGCTATAATATATACTCATGAAAAAATTTTCGTTCGTGGACATATCAACATATCTGGCTTAATAGGTTATCATTTTACTTTATCTGCCCGTATGTAACTTTTCGATCGAAATTAGTATCGAAAATCTTCAACAGAGGGCGCATGATTGCTAAATCTTCTCACTATAAGAGAGTTAAATTTAAGGTATTTAGTTCTAAAATAAAAATTATTTTTTTGAATCTTTTGAAGAGATTATTTGATATCAATTTTTAGTTCAATCAACTACTAAACTAATTTTTGCCAAATCAAATGAATTTTTTTTCCTGAAACGATTAAAATTAATGAGCAATTTTATTTATTTGATAGCATCAAAAGTTTTTAACAAGATTTGGTTTGAAAATTTTTGTAAAATTGATTTGATCAATCCACTGTCTATTTGGAGGTTATATATTTTGATAACTAAAGTCCAGATGTCCAACAAATATCAAATATAGTTTTCTATCCAATTTCTCTGACCAACTCGATCTCCAGAATAAAAAAATTCCATCCCAATGAAATTCTATTCCTTCTCTCGTGGGAACGGTTCGAGTGTAATCGAATTGAGATTTTGGTCAATTCAAAACTCTGGTGGCCTAAAAATTTTATTAAAAAATCTAGTATTACATATTATATAAAGATTGTTATTATTTAAGTTTGAAAGGTTATTTTCTCGAGAAAATAGAGTGTTTAAAAAAAAAATAAATAGAAAAATAATCAAAGAGAGATTTTTAATAATGAAAAGTAAACGAAAGAGAAACAAAAACAGGATTGTAACAAAAAAACACAATAGAACAAAGTTAAAGTTAAAAATGTTATAAGTTGTAACAAATTGAATTTTTTAGTTACTTTTTTTATTATTTATTTCGCAGAGACATTGTGACAATGTGTATTATACAAAAGGAAATTAATCTTGCATCTCTATTCGTGTTCACAATAAAACCCTGTCAGATCTAAATTGGATTTTCGCAAGAACGGAGCTGCGGATTGAGCGAGAGAACGCGACAGAAGAGAGAGAGAGAAAGAGAGAGTGAGAGAGGGTGACGAGAGTAAGAGGTAAAGAGGGTACCGCTGATACAACACGAGCGAGCGAGCAGATATAGAGTGAATGAGCGAGTGAGAAACATTAGGGAGAATATTCCACCTGAACCCTATTGTACACCAATGGACTTCTAATCGAATAATGATTTCGGTTAGCGTTTCTCTCTCCCGTATCTTCTAACTATCTATTGAGCCTCCTTTTTTTTCTCCCTTTGACTCGTGTCGCACTTTCCATACTCCACGCTACCCACTTTCCATCACCCTGCAGTTAAATCCTTTTAAATTAAATTAATGAAGAGCAGTCTTTACTATTTAAATCGATGAACTAGGTGGAGAGTATCAACTCGTGGCACGCAAACATTGATATTGATTTGTTAAAATTCGGTTGCGATAGTGCGTTATTCAAATATTTATCCAAGTCTATTATTATATACTCTTTTACCCACAAACTGCGGAAACAATATTTGCACTGTTTATTTATCAACTGAACTTTGACCCCTGGTTTTTGTGTTACAGTTATACAAACAATTTTCGAATATAAATATATCCATTTGTATGAAATTTCATCCAGTAAACAAAGCATTCTGTGAAAAAATTTTTTCACAACTAGATTAGGCAATATTAGCTCAGATATAAAAATAAAAAATAAAATGTTGGTACAATTTTGAGTTTTCATATATTTCTGGAAAATTTTCAAGTTAATAATAATAATGAAAGGGGAAGATTAGGTAAATATATGATTGAATGTCTCATCTTAATATTTAATTTAATAAATCAACAATTTAACTCTCTAATAGTGAGAAAATTTAGCGATCGTGCGCCACCTGTTGAAAGTTTTTTGGTACTTTATTTGATTAAAAAATTGTGTATGGACATATTAGACCATGTCAGGCAGATATAGACAAGTAAAAATTTTTTCACAGAATTACAAAAAAAATTTTCAATTATTGAAACGTTCCTTTGTAGAAATTTAATCGAGAAAACAAAGCATGAAGATAAAAGCCAAGTTTTATCATCGAAATTATTTCTCTCAAAACCAATAAAACAAAATTACTAAAACGAATGTAAGATAGAGATAAAGATAAAGAGAAAATAACTTTTTATGATTGCAGGATAGAGTAAATCGATCAATATATACTTAAGAACAGTATCCGTCAAGCCATTCGAAATGAAAGCAGCCAATTGAATTTGACGATTCGAATAAAACGCGGATCTCCATCCGCGACCCACGACATGTCTCGTCGAGCTCAGAGGAAGACAGAAGGCTAAGAATGAAGACAACGTTCAAGGTAAGAGCACAGAAAATGAACAGGTGTGGGTGCATGCACTTTGCAGATGTTCCAGCAGGTCTTATTTTCCCGGCAGGAGACACGCGTAGAATGACTCGAGTCTAGTCAGTCCTTTATGTAGCAGAGATAAAGATAAAAGAAGTGTATAAAAGGGCATTAAATAAACGAGAAAGAGAGTGCCAGGGAGTGAGTGGGAGGGCTGAACCAATCGACAAAATTAAGGATTCTGTAGCAGGAGTCTCGTGATCCAATTATGGCCGGCATTGTCTTCTCAAACTACTAAAGCCCCCTTATCTCACTTAGGTCTCTTTCCACTGGTCCCAGTTTTATCCAGTCATCCACTCCACTCTTCACTTTCTCGGTTATCCTCTTCATCCTCATCCCCATCCCCATTCCGCTTAGCTCCTGTAGTCTGTAGTTGGTGGTTCAGTACAGGTTGGATTCTCGTGTTCGAACCGCTCATCTCGATCCACTTACAATTCATTGCTGACGCGTCGCCGGTATTTTTTGTCACCTCCACGTTCACTGATTAACGACAAGTTGACTATCTAGCTCCCTCGGTTCTGGGAGCTAAAATACAACTTTTTATTTTTATCCCATTAACTACCCTCTCATCCATTTGTGAGAGAAGCCTTATCCTCGGGATCACCATTGTGACAATTAACTATCCGCCAATTTTACAGACACAACTGTCACCCTATCCAGATCAGGCATCTATCTATGCCTTCATTTTTATTTTACTTTTATTCCAACGCCGTTGAGCTGATCAAATTTTCACCCGAAAATATCCACCAGAATTTTATTTCTCAACCGTATTTTATTTATCGCGGTGATAAGCCCAATTGCCCCAATTGGAATTTAATCATGATCAATTTGGAATGTAAAATACCACTTAAAACATTTTCCGATATAATCGAAGAATTTAATTTATATGACTGATAGTCTCATATAAAAATCATCTGTGTCATAAAATTTTTCCTCCGCTGAACCTACTTTTTAGATGACAATTTTAATTTTCTATAAGCTTTAGCAAAGCGAAACTACTTCGAAGTCCCCAATCATTATCCAAAAATAAAAATTCCGTCCACATATCCCTCGGCCAGTAAAATAAATCCTCGGTAAAAACTAATTCAATAAAATAATCAGCTCCCACTGCTCTATCGTACGGTCTGTCTCTCATAAATAACAAAGTCAATCGGGTCTCAATATACTCGCATTGTAAATTCATTAGATTAATACACTAGTACCTCCGCTGGCAGTGTATATGCCTCGTAAGAGCAAACATATATAACTTTAAACACAGCGCATGTCGTTTATAAGCAAGCTACCAAACATAAATTTCTCCAGAGGAATCAAGAACGTTTCAGAGCGAGGTTATGACTCAAAGATCCTTCACCCTCACGCATTTTGCTGCTGAAGGACTTTAAGACCGTCTTCTTGCTTTCAACCACTCAAATAGATCCTTATTATTATTATCAATACTATTATATTTATTATTACAGTTTAGAGTTTGTTTAATATCGAAATGTAGACTCTAGACTCTGGACTGTGTAGACTCTTGTATTTCTCTTTGGTATCCTTACTCGGTTGAGTGCGGGCCAAATAGCTTCGATATATCATGACTCATATATCACAGAACGTATATATATTATATATGTGTATATATAAAGAGTATGGGCATTATTAAATCATGTGCAGTTAGTAATTCAGTTTCCCAGAACGTGCTCGAGTTTGGTACGTGTCTCGTGTCGATTATCGAACGATAACAAGCTCCGCGATATCCAGACTGCTCGCCCGAGGATCCACTGAGAAAACATATATTTCGCGTACAGTACACTGAACCTCACAGTTAGAACTAAAAGTAGAGTTAGGGTTTGATGTATTGGTACAAGGTGTAGTCTACTAGACTACCAGCCAGGACAAGTAGAGGAAAGTGATGTAGTAGCGGAAAAGGAAGCCAAGGATGGGAGGAGAAAATCGCATCCGGAACTAGACTTCGATCTCTCGCCATTCCCATCAAAACGACATGGACCGGGAGAACGGGAATGGGGATGATAAAAGCTCCTTTTACTCATATCCTCGGTTACAAGCTCGATTTTGGGCCTCGAATTCGTCCTTTGGGTAGAATTCGACGGAAGAGTTCGAGCATCCCATGCCCATTGGGAGATTTACTCGTCCCGGGATTATTACGTCCCTTCTCTATTTCTATTTCTATTTCTATTTCGACGGCTCCACTCAGTGAGTCTGTAAGAGTGTGGTTGTATTTGTATCAGGTACACAGATATAATGTGGACAGCGACGTTCGTTCACTCTTGCTTGCATCTGCCAAAGTAAATTGATTCTCCGAGTGGACATAATGTCGCTGAGCAAAACTTTTCGCCAGCGGGAGACCAGAGCAATCATAATAGTCGAGCTAGATTGAATTTTTTAATCTTGTTCGATGGTTATTTATTTATTTTTTTCGAGGTAATACGTTGTGGAATTTGTGATTAATAATTGGGGATTCATTTCAACTTTAGAAATTAGAAGAAAAAAAAATTAGTGTAATTTCGTATTCTTTTGGAAACGTATATCTCATTAAACATGTGCCAATCAAGTGATAATTATTTTAAAAGTCAATTCAACTAAAAATCAATCGAAAATAAGCTCCCCAAGAGCGTACAAAAAATATTTTTTATTTTAAAACTTAACTTCGGAAACTAAACTCTCCTGCAGCGAAAAAATTTAGCGATCATGCGCCATCTGTAGGAAAATGTCAACACTATATTTGTTCAAAAAATGATATGTGATCAATTTCCATATTATGTTATATATGACAGTATTAGTAAATGTATTGATGTATAAAATTTTCCTGGAATTGATCAAATGACCTTATAACATACATTGCCTTGTCATAAAATTTTTTCACAGAGCAAAATCGCCATTAGAAAACTTCAAATTACAAAAATAAAAAACGTAATCAAATCTAGAAAATTTAGATCGGTTCGTTTGACCCAGTACTCACCATACATCAATTTAAAACCAGAATTTACTTAACCCAGTGTTAGTGACTGAATATTCAAACTAGATTGCATTGAAGTACCCGGTGGGAAAACGGCCGTGCCCGGTGACCTCGTTACGTCATCCATATTTTTATTAAATCCAAAACATTTTTAATTATAACAATTTCATTAAGCTTGAAATCAAAGCAAACAACCAGCAGCCTCCTCTTTCCATCTGTTGAATAATTTTCTGGCCGGAGTATCGCACTTTTATGATATTTATTTATTTTTGCTCTGTTTATATTGCCAAAGTATGAGCTTGCACAAACTCGAGCGCTTAAAATTACTATTTAGTTCATGAATTCCCGCCTAGCTGGCCGATCGATCGGCAAAACATTAGAATTAAACGTACATATAATATATTAGTTTAAATTCACCAATGAGCCAGCTATTAATACCAAAGTTCATTAGTCATTAGTCATTAATAATAATTATAATGATAACGAGTTAATAATATTTCAGAGGGATAAATAATAGTTAATTTGGGGGAGGGGGGGTGAATTAAATTGTTAATGCAGCTGATTATGAATCAGAGGTCGCGGACGGTTATCGAATGACAGAGGAGCGAGAGCTCACCCACATTGTCCTGGGTAAGAGTAGAGCTAATTCAACTATAATCCATTGCAGTGTATGTGATTATACTTAAACTTTACAACCGATTTTATATCTATATAACGGTCTCTATACATGTATAGTGTGTAGTCAGCTCGTGTGAGCAAGCGCATTTATTTCAGCAGGTAAAGTTACGCTCTGGGGCAACAAGAGACCGGTAATTGAATTCGCTGGTCACGATAAAGATTATCCGAGTAACAAGGGTCAGATCTGAGGAAGATCGCAGCAATTATTGCAAACCTCCCGCAATTGCATCGCTCAACCCTTTCTTTTTTATTTTTATCTACTAAATTTTCTCAGTGTGTTGTTTGTTCTTAAAATGGTGGATGTAAGTGTTACGTTAATGGCCGCAACGTGGTTAATTTGTGTATATATATACTTTGTATTAGGTTATCTTTATCTCCGAGGTTTCGTTTTATTTTTTGAGCCTAATTTTCATGTGAACACTTTGCTCTCTATCTCCGAGGCGTGCACATTATACATTGTGCATGCATGTACTATAATATAACAACCGACGTTCCAAATTCCAAGCGTACTAAGTAAAGATTATACACATTGTCTCGGCGAAAACTTCATTAGCATTGTGATGTGATAATAATCAAGCACACTTTGTATGTATACCTTTTGAGATACAATCGTTATGAGTAAAGTAATAATTATAATTGTTAGAGAAATTTTTAAATTTCCCGCTGTCGGTAAAAGTTTGTTAATTTTTTTTAATTAAATTTGGACATTAACCTTTGACCAGTTATTGTATTGTTAATTAAAGAGGGTTTTATTCTGGTTAACTTCCCAATATATATGCATATTTAAACACTGTTTTAATTGAGTTATCAAAAGAGGCTATTTTAAAAATTTTTCTGCGGGTTTTGAGAATGCAAGGTTGGATAATAATTAGTATAGAATAAGGGGGTAATTGTTGAATTTTAATTTAATTGTTTTGTGGCTTGTAATTACAAAGCTTGTGAAATTTTGTACTGAAATTTAGGTAGAATAGGTTGAATGTGAAATAAAAAATTGGGGAATAAATCGAATAGACAGACCGAGATCAATATTTAGATACAATCTACGGAATAAAGTTTCATTCAAATCGAAACCGACACGATTAAACCATTGGCTTATCAGATGGAAACACACATGACAAATGAAATATCAAAATAACATATATCATTAATAAATGATAAAATAAATACATATATAATGTTATCATACATCACTTTTAATGTCATCCTATTCTAAATAACGTTTACTAATAAAACAGCTATAACATTGGAAATAATAATAATGGCAATAATAACCCATTAAAAAATTTTTTATAAGTTCCTGTGACCTGATATGATATTGAAATTGGCCATTTCAGGTCATATGTGGTCATATCTGTCTTGATATGGCTTAATTAGCCCATATATCATTTTTCTATTTAAAGTAGTTCTTAAAATATCCGATAGATGGCGCATTGTCGCTAAATCGTTTCCTTACAAGAGAGTTAAGTTTCAGAGATTAAGGTTTAAAATAAAAATAATTTTATTGTCTACATGTGATGATGTGAGGTTGTATCAGAAAATTTTTTCACTAAAATAATAATAACAATTAAACCGTGACCTTAAAGTTTGCCCATTGACAAATAAACACGACATATAATAGAGTTTTATCATCAAAAAACAAATTCGACAACACGAAATATGCAAGCACTGCATTATCCTCGTACTATACAATAACATAACATGATTAATCGGTTTGTTATTTTAATTTCTGATCTAGATAAGTAGCTATCAATTAGACATGACAAGGACATTTAACAGCGCTGGTTACTTTTGTATTTATGCATGTAATACAATCACATTTATTTAATATTTTAGAGGCATAAATTACTCGAATAAATTATAATAAATTTGATCGATATCAATCTTGATTTATATCCATCTCATTATTACTTTTTTTAATAAGTAGTTTAAGGATTAATATAAATATAACTATAACTATTATTATTAATTAAGATAATGATTTTTTTGATCAACTTACAATGAATTACGGAGAATTCTATCGGCGCAATGACAGACGCGCACGAGTTTCTGGTAATACTGTTTGACGGGCTAATAAATTTTCTAATTGACGGGACTTTGAATAAGTTTTCTTGGAGTAATAGTAACGGTATTAGACAATTTAGATCAATCGATACTTCTGTGGTCTCTTCTATTCAAATTTTATGGGTCGATTCATTTCAAGCTACTCATGAATTTAAGAAAAATGTTTTTGTTTAGTTGATTTTAGATTCTGGGTTTACAATTTGTCTTTGAATTTATTTGATCTTTGTAAAGTTAAAAATAAAAAATTGGATACTTAAAAAATCGAGCTATAGATTTAGATAATTTTTAAATAATAATTTAGTATCTATAAAAAATTTCAAATAAAATGACGAAGTTATGTTCGTTAAATTACCACATGTTTGACCTCATTCAATTTTATTTTAAAAATAAAATTAATCATACCAAAATATTTTTAAAATTTTCACATGATAATTTTTTTTTAATTATCTTTTAATGAAAATTGATTTGTTAAAAATAAATTATAAAAATTACCAAAGTATCGTGAAAAATTTTAATAAATGTAGAAAAAAAATTCTATATAATTCAAAAAAATAATAAATTAAAAATAACCGTGATAAATAATGATAAAAATTGAATAAAAAATATAAAAAAAGCTGCAATAAATATGATAGAAACATTGAATTAATTGACAGTAAATAATGACTAATTGTAAAAACTGGAATATAAATGACTCGAACAAATGACTTATGGAAGTAATCAATATACATTATATACATTATACAAGCGTCCTATTTAAAACGGAAAGATAATTAAAAAAATGTAAAAGCAATATCATTAAACCAACAGTGTATTATGTATTATATTATTATAATATGTGGCGCTGGCAATCTCAGCTCAGAATGAGAAAATAAAGGGGAAGGGGAGGGATAGGGGGCCGTAGGAAAACATAACAAGTAACAAATAACACTGAGAATAAGAAACGTGGCTAACGGATGGCGAAGTGTGTCTCCGGCAGTGGTTTAGCCCACAGCTCTGAGAGAGACTGTAATCATGGGAAACTGGAATTATTTGAACAAGACGTGACACCCCCGACCGACTCTCTGTCTGTACTTTCTCTATCTATCTATTTAATATATATCTATATATGTTTGCAGATCTAGACACCCGGACGATTATTTTAAAACTAAACGACATTTCCAAGTTGAATTTCACCCCTCTTGCTCATCTTTGCTCACTCTTTATCGCGGGCAAAGAGACGGCCCAAATAAAATAAAACAAAGTTTACTACAACAGAACTAAACTCAGGCATAGCGTCCCGGATTCCTGGTTCAATTCCCCTAGCCCTGTCCATTAATTCCCTCTTTGTGGAAATTATTCTCGCTTCCTTCCTCTCTTCTGCCTCTGTACAACTTTTCAGAGCTCTAGCCCATGGCCTAATAATTACATTAGCCCTCCGCCTCTTACTCAACGAAGAACAAAGACGAAAAGAACAACTTTTCTGTCTTTACTTTATAAATAACAACATGCAGATAAAAATGGCCTGTCAAAATTACAGAAAAATTTACTAAACTCAGTTTAAGTACTGTCAAGACATAAATGTCAAATTTACAGTTTTAAAGTGTAATTTTTATAGAAATGGTGGCTGTAAATAAATTCCTGTTAATTTCACATAAAATTTTTTTTCCGTGCAACAACAATGAGCGATAACTCGAGGATATAAAAAAGACTTCTGCTTGAATTAATTCTCGTTGATTTTTGCTCATCACTATTACGTCTATTCGGTATGATCTCATCGTGAGTAGATATATATATGTAGAGTGCCTCTTCCTACGCCCCTTAGCTGTATATTTTATCATCAACAAGCCCAACTCTTATAAGAGGTAAAAATATTCGAACAAAATGAAATAAAATAAAATATATAAATGATGAATGCATGGCGTTGGCGGTCATCTGAGCTCTATACGTGAGTGCAGCGAATCGAGATGAGATTACTAACGGGTTTTCTGTATGTACACATAATATGGACTGGACTTGCTTACATACAGAGAATTTAATAGTAATAATGTGGTGTGGTGTGGCGTACTGTACAGTAAAAGTCCCACTACATCTGAAATCAGAATGAGTTCAAGCTAGAGCAGGAGGATAGAGTAATAAAGAACATGATGAATAAAGCTGAAGATAATATTATGTGTTGTATTCTCTTTAGGCTAGTATCCAGTACATCGACATTATATTTTGTTATGTGTGTTTGTTGTATGGATGTTGTAGACCGTTAACTCGGAGAAAAGTGATGGGTATTGTGGATGTAAATATGTTTCCTTGATTATGCTTATCATTGTCTCGTTTGTCTGAAAATATTCCTTCTATTTGAATAAACAAAGTTTGTTGCAGCTGAAATTAAGAAAATTTAAGGAGAATAATGAGCACTTTGCTTGAATTGACACGGAAAAAATTAGGTAAAATTAAATGAAAGAATATATACAGTGTTTTGTGGAAAAGAAACAACTGAGGTTGTTTTAACTCTGAGATCCTCATTGAAGCCAGACTGTAGACTGGGTAGTACTAGTGTATGATGTATAAATATATAAAAGAAAAAAGGTGAACTTTGTTACTCATTAACTCACCGGAACTTTATTTGAAACAAGAAGTGCAATACAAACTGTACAACCTGCCAGGGTAATTAAAAAATATGAAACACTGAATTTTAAATAATTATCCGTGGTCAAAAGATGAAATAACTTTTTACTTTGAAGAAACTTTTCTTTTTTGTTTCTTTGTTTATTTATTATTTTTATTATAGTAAATTTAAAAGTTTCTTTTACTCTTGATAGTTCTTAAATATTGACTGTAATTATTAAATGTTCAATTGTACTTTGTTGGGTATGAGTTATTAGCGCATATAATAGAGTGAGGTAAGAGGTAAGTGGAGAGGGTTATTGTGGCATGGAAACTTTGTTAGGAATCGAAGGGGTAAGATGTGTAGGGTTTACTGTATAATAGCGTGTACTTGTTACCGAGTTGCCCAACTTGGAAGGCATCGTTAATTACCTCATACTTGCTAGTCGCTATTCCCTATTACTATTATTTTCTCGTACTGCAATACGCATTTAGCACCGTCGCCACAGACTTTAACATTACATCATACTGTCATGCATTCATTTATATATATGTTCAGATTGTAAACCTCATTTGCGTCTTTGAAACAGGGCTTTGAATAGACAACTTATTACGAGTATCTAATTTACCCAAATATTATTATTATTATTATTATTATTATTATTATTATTATTATTATTATTATTATTATTATTATTATTATTTTCTAATTCTACAAAGAATTTCCTAAAAAATGAGTACCCACAAGTATTTTTAAACATATGTGAAGCCTAGGTCATATATCACATGTGTTAGATGTATTTTTCCAACATATGAGAAGAAATTTTTGGTAATTTTTGAGTATAGGCTTGTGAGTAGTCATTTCAAAGAGAATTTTATTCTTCATTTAAAAAAAAAAATAATAATTTCAGACTTCTATTATTTTTTTTTTTATTATAATGATTATTTTATGCATATAAAATATAAAAGAGTAATGGTCGCGTTCTGTGCTCAGTGCTTAGCAATTGAGGACGGTGTGCTGAAAGGCAACGAGTCGTTATGATAGACCAAGCGATTGGCCGCATAAGGGTAAGGGTGGATACACGCCAGGCAGCTAGGCAAGAGGCATCTGGGCGTAGACGAGGTACAAGTGAAATAGAATACACGCCTCGGAGGATATAATAAGAGTATAGGTATAGATAACAGTATACCAGAGTAAGAGGACATGTAGTACGTAGTATGTAGTATGTAATATGTACTATGTAGTGTGTAGAGTAATATATAACAGAAGATAGTGTGTTGGAGTAGAGATAGCGAGTACAGAGCAATACAGAGTACTGAGAAGGAGTAACAGTACATCCAGCAGCAGAAGCAGCTTTGTGCGATACTTGTGTAAGACTAGACATTTTTCACAAAACAAAACTCGGATATGTCGGTTATTGTCGACGTGTTTGCGAAAACCCGTCGAAAAATAATGCCGAGTTGAGAAAGAGAGTCATGAAAAGAAGTATTATCAGGACGAGATGAAAGTTGGCTGGTTGGCGGGTTCCTCGGCTCTATTGCGCCCAGAGGAAAAGAGAAAATCCTGGCTGATGCATATTCCACGCTCTACACTTTATCCAGAATATATACTCTCTACGATAAATAATGTTAAAGGAATTGAAATTCGATGAAAATAACCGAGCTGTGTACAAAAACTTTAATATATTTATTTAGATTTATACATATATTCATATTAATTTTCTAATAGTTAACAACCCGTGAAAAAATTTATGATATGGTCATATCGGACTCTATAGAAAATAAATAATAAATAATACTTGACGAGCTGAGACAAAAATATAAAAATTTTTCAAAAATTGCCCCATGCCTCATCAAAACAATTATAACAGACAAATTTATCTTGATTCTTTTAAAAAACCAACTCTGCTCGGTCTTAAAAATAACTTCATCCCTCACCCAACCCAAACCTTAAACCCAAAACTCACCACTCGACTCAACCCAGCTTGCAAGCTAAAATATTCATCAAAAGTAAATAAAGAATGTGTCCGTAGCGTCTAATGTGCCCCTTGGCCAGCACATTTTATTATTTCATTCGGAATTAAATACGAGTAGAGTCGGAATAGAAGGCTGAAATTGATTGCAACTCGTTTCGGGATCCCCAGGCTTCCTGCTGAATAACGAATGGACTTGGCTGGTAGCTCTCATCCACCGTCTACGTCTAGTATCCACCCTTCACTCTTACAGCTTACGACATCCCATATGGACAGTCAAGACCTGTGATACGGGTCGAACACATTCCACCACCGTAGTAATGGTATCTGCTACCACTACTCATACATTTCTAAACACACATCCATACATGCATACAAACTCCATATCCAGTTCACTTAACTCGTGAGTTTACAGTCGCACATCCCCTCGTGCTCACTCTCCTGTCCCCGAGCCGGTGCGGGTCGTATCGTCTTGATACACACGCATAAACTCACTCAGTTCGGCATCGATCGAATTGTCGACGCATTTCTACATATACACATATGTATCCTGAGTGCCGGATAGATACAAAGTACCGTGTGTAGTACTGCTGATAGAGTATGAGTAGGAGTATGTACCTTGAAGATCGATTTGCACTACTCACTGATACTGATGTAAATTACTGTGACTCCTGTAAGGCTGTTACAGGACATTTGTGTGATGGATCAGAAGCAACCTACGAGCAGGAATTACTCGTACTGGCTAGATGTAAGAGGAAAATACCCTTGAGTGTGCTTACAGGCAAATAACATAAATACGTATGTTTGCTGTAAATGTTCCAGCCTGCGGACTGCATACTTAATAGTCCGGCGAGTACTGGATACTTTAATGAAAACTGTCGATCTGCTCAACAATTAAATTAATTAAACAAACTCTTTGGATTTCATCCGACGTGGAACTCCAATCTGGATAGAAGCCATACGAAATCCAGGTTCTCGGCTTGTGTTTGCACAAATGGACACTTCAAATGTGTACTTTTCTACTCGTGTTGTTTCAATCCCACGGATGCGCGAAACTACCGCCATCGGAATCCGCTGAATAGTTTCCTCCTTCCTCGGTGTGTATGTCCTATCGGTCCGGCTACGGATTACAAACTGCAACCACTTTTTACGACGCTCAAAAGCAATGGGAGGCTGGATGTACTGGGAATGCATACACTTTGTGTCGGACTTTTAGGCCTTTGTTCCCGGTAACTGTTTTACGAGCCATTGTTTTGGGGATGAAAAGATTGAGGATTTAGGATGGAGGAAAAAAATAAAAAAAAAAAAAAAGAACTAAAAAAACATTTGTGTGGAATGATTTGGTGGAAAATGATTCGGATGAATTTATAGAGTTAGAGGTTTGGGGTGTAATCAGAGTTATTTAGTGGTTCCGGTTGACCTGAACTGGTTAAGGCGACCGATTTCGGAAGCTAAGCATTTGAATTTATTGAAAATATCTTATTTTAAGTTATTGCTCGGTTAAATGTGACGGTTTTTATTTATGGGATACGTATGTGGTAGATGTTTTTATGGTTTTTCAGTCGTAAAATTGAGAGTTTGAATTTTTTTTTAGGTTTTATTTGCAGGTGGATTTTTAGATTTATAAATTTTTAATGATAAAAGTTGTAATTTTGTATGTAAAAAATTTTTTTTTTTAAAGATTGATTATTTTTCTTTCGAGAATAAGAAAATTCTTAAGATTGATTTTATTCTTTTATTTTTTTTTTTAATTAGGATAAAAAAAATTTCCATTTTTGTTAGCGGGAAGTTAAAAATTGATTTGATTTTCAAGAAAAATTTTTAAGCTAAGAAAATAATTTTAAACAGATAATCTAATTTTATAAAATGATGCTCTTGGTTCAAAGATTTATCTTAAATCAAGTTGATTTTTTTTAATAATGTAAATAATAATTATTCAAAATTTCTAAAAGTTAGCCTGAATTTTCTCTAAAATTTATGGAAAATTTTATCTGAATTAAAAGTTTAGTTTATTAATTAGAATAAGAAAAAATCACAAAATTATATACAAATTAGTAAAAATGAAGATTGTCTGAGAGAATGAGTTTAATGAATAAATCGTGAGAAAATCTCGTTGGTGAAAAATCGATCGTAATCAAGAAGGTATTACATGGTGAATAATTATCATCAATTATGAATGATTTAAAAATAAAGGAGGTTAAAGTGGAAGATAATAATATTTTTATATAAATTAAATCATTTTAAATTGGATCAAAGACAAAATTATTATGATGATAACGATTATATAAAAGCAAAATTCAGCGCTAGAAGGCATAATTTGGGAAAATCGAGAAAACTCGTGTGATTGAAGGAGAAATGGGTTTTAAAATCTTTCGTCAGTGTGTCGGTGATCTTATCAGATTCTCTTATCTCTACAGATATAATATTGAGGCGAGGCATCAGTACAGAGGGATCGATGGAGAAAACCCGTTGGAGGTCGGTATTATTTCCTGAACATCTGGAACAAAAACGATGAGTTTACGGGAGAAGGAACTGCGCGAGCTTCGATGAAAGCACACCAGTAAAGTCCGAAAAAAGAATATTAAAAAATAGGATAAAAAAGTAAAGCCAAAGAGAAAGATGGAGAAAAAAAAACACAAGGAGACAATGGAATCAAGCAAAAGTAGGTCAGATGGAATTGCTAAAATTCGAAAGAAAGACTTGAAAAGCTCACAAGTATTATTGTCAACCACTTCAATGACAAACGACCGTAAGAAGTACATGATCATTACCGCAAGAATAGAATTTGCGCTCCTATAATAATAATAATGATGATAATAATAACAACAGCTTCGCTACGAAAATATAACGAAATAGAAATAGAACCTCAAATGATATCCTATCGTATCACCGACACTGAGATGTGGGATTGTTACGTGAAAAGTAAATAACGAGAAATAATATTTTTCAGATACAATAACAACTATGGATTTTTATTTTTATCAACACACACAATACTCATGACGATTTGACATCAAAGGAAACACACGGAAACATTGTTGTTGAAAATGTAGAGGAGCTGAAGCATGCATAATAGTAAATTCAATAATTATTAGTTTGTTTACTCAAGAGCGTCCTCTTCTTTCCAGAACTTTTGATTTTCTGTATTATTAGCTTCCGGGCTCCTCCTTCTACCCAGAGGCGGTTATGTTTTTTTTTTTTCTTTTTTTGAGGTCCTCTCGAGCAAACAGTTGCCGGATTGATGAAAGAAAATTACCAAGGAAGAGCATAATTATCTTGAGTTTTCTGTGATTGCTGAAGAAATTCGTCAAATGTGCGTCGTTAATCAACTCATAACTCACGACACACATGTTACGTGTCGTTATTACTTTTGGTCCTTTGATGTTTAAACCTTTTTTTTATGGTTAACATTTTTTTTATTATTCACTTGGATTTTTTCTGCCTAAAATAATAAATTCATTTAATCAAATTTTTTTTGTAAAACATTATTATTATTATTATTATTATTTTTTTCTATTTAAATAAAAATTCACGTCTTATGTAGAAGAAAATGTTATACACACTGCGGATATTAGCGTGCACACTTTCCAGTTCCCTTCCACGGCAACTTGTCAATTTTACTGAGTGGTTGATGTTATCCCTCGAGAGGGTGTAACTGCGAATAAGCTGATGTGGATGAAACAGCTGTGAAAGCGAGTAAGATTAAAAATAAAGAAAAAAAACTTTAGTAAAACTGAAACTAAATAAAAAAGTAAACATACAAACACTCTCACACATACATTTAATGCGTAGCGTGTACAAGATGATTATCCGAGACGCTAATGCATTATACTTTTATAAAAGTCTGCCTATTCGAAAGCGTTGAAATGGATATAACAAAAAAGCCTAATAAAAAAAATAAAGAGTAACATGTAAAGTATTAAGTATAAAACATTGGATCACAAAAGCACCAGAGATATTTTAAATGTTTTTTATTATTTGATATTCTTTACTCTTCATTCTATCAAAATACATGAGAGAGAAAAAAGAGGGAAGGGCTTAATGCTTACTGCTCAATGCTTAAAGCTTAATGTGGGTGTCGCGTATTAAATAAATGGCTTTTTCATGTCACTAAGTCCGTCGGCTATGATTGCTAATTGCCTGCAGTGATAGTTCATTAATTAGCCGGCTCGCGGGTCAAGGCACCGACAAAGTTTGTCTCGAGTATATTTATACATATTATACATATGAGATGAGCGCCCACGGTTGTCTAAATAAACAGAACTGCAAACAGTAGAATTAAATGAAACTTTTGAGCCGAGAAATCACCAAACTGTTTCCGGAGTATTATATCAAAATAACTCTTACCTGAGATGCGGTTCTGTTTCTGTTTTCTTCCTCTCCTTTATCATTTTCCAGGTTTACTCAGTACAGTCTCTTTCCCTTTTCCCACTCGGTTGTACATAGACATAGCTGTGTCTGCATACACATGAACCCAACCCTTTTTGCATCACCGCTGTATAAACACATTAGCGGTTTTGCCGCTACCGCCATAATCTCGTTTGTGTGTGGGTGAACACTAACTCGCCAACCCGGTAGACACCATTATAACTTTTCTCACTCTACACTTGCCAATTTCTCATACTCGATGCTCAATGTCTTCATAAATTATCAAAATTAAAATATTGAGGTATAATTTCATAATTAATTATAAAAAAATTGTTTTTTTTTTTTTTTTCAAAAATAGAATTAAAAATTATATCTGCATATATCAGACCATATTAGAAACTTATTTTACGAAATTTTATTTTACTTTGACCAGAAATAAAATATTAAAGATTAAAATGGGCGAAACTAAATATCGAGCTATGAGATTAGTTCAATAGTGTGCACAGAAATAAACAGTTCGTTATTGGGTTAACCTATTTCTAGAGCAGACGTAACAACCCCTTTGTATCTAGACTGTGCAAAGCTATTAATAGTGGAATTAACGGTCATTGATGATATGGAATTTAATTTAGAATGTAGATGTCAAGAAGTCTTGGCTCATAATACTCATACTAAACTGATCAACTTTAGAGTTGCACTTTTCGAAAGTGGAATAACTAACTCCTGAATATTTTAGCTGGTTAAAGTTGATCCACTCTACACTGATGTTAGCTACATCAGAAAAACATGGGTAAACTTTTCAAAAGTGGAGCACCGAACTTCGTTAAATATTAATACATTTTTGATATTCTTTAAAAGTTGGGTAAAATTAGTAAAGCTGGAGTAAGTGTCTTTCATATAATATAAGCTTCAGTTCAATTATTAATTTTGAACCATAATTTGAGGCCCAAAATTTTTTAAATAAATTTTCCGCTTGAAATGAAATATTCAAGAATATTTGATGACCAAACACTAGTTGAACCGAGTAATGATAAAACATTGGAGCAGTCGACCAAAATAGAGTTTCAGGTTGACGAATATTTTTCATAAAAGGAAAGATAAATAGCCGAAGGAGGTACGACTACGTATAATGTATACAGAATAATATAACTAGTCAATTTTATGGTACCTGAATACGCGAAATATTTGCCCTGGTCTCCGAATGTTTGTGGTATACAGTGGCGCGTGTAAAACTCTATACCACTCTCAACTCTTGTACACATATACATATACATATATTGATGTGTAGGTATGTATACTTGGAAAGGCCAATGCCAATATTTACTCTGGTTGGTCCATAACGCGTAATGGATCGTAAAGCCAGACGCGCTCATCGTGTAACACGATACACGTTTACCGTCAATTTCCAAATATTCTCTCTCGCTCCTGAAACTGAACGAGAAAACGGGTATATATCAAAGACCCTGGCGCTATTCACGACACACTCCACATCCAGCTCGGTTCTATACGATGTAGAAATACAGTAATGGGATGGAGAACGTCAGCCCAGCAGTTCCACGGTGACGCTGATGTTGATAATACTCAAAACCCAAATTTACAGATATATGTACCGCTTACTTCTATTCCCACATATATCGCTTTCTCCCTCAATTCCGTCAACACAAGCAAACAACTTATCTCTAATTAAACATTTCGCTCGTGCATTTGGGTCGTCGGAAACGGGTCCGTCGTTCCAAAATTACTTGCTGATGAAATTTCTGGAATTACTACCACTCTGAATGAAACGCGAACTTTTTGTGATGAATACATGAAAAAATTCGTGAAAAATAATTTTAATATGGTCTAATATCAGTTATATGAATATAAATCTATATATAATTTTTTGAGCTAATTTGGTGTCAAAAATCTCCGACAGATGGCGAATAGTCACTGAATTTTCTCCCTACAAGAGAGTTAAATTTGCGAAATTATGTAATATAATAAAAAAATTCTTTTATTTTTTAAGCAGCTTAAATTTAAAAATTATGATAAAATACATTTTTATTACAATATAGAACTTACAATTTGACAATATCAGGCAATATATGACGATAATAAAAATTTTTTCTCGGCTACATGAATCTTTTTGAATGAAATTGAAATATAAGACTTTAATCGACTAAAATTCAATGATCGATCTTCAAAGAAGCTTAATAGTTAATTTGATTCGGATAATAAAAAGTAGAAAGTTCTAACAATCCAATCTCGAATGCGGGAAAACATGAATGTTTTTTTTTTTTTTTTTTTTTTTTTTTTTTTTTTTTTTTTTTTTTTTTTTTTTTTATCACAACCGTCAACTTCCGATAATTTATTTTATCTGAGATGGGATTTTGTTCATTCTTTAAACAACCAATAACCAATCATCCAGCGACAGCCAGCCGGTAATTTCGAGTCAACTTTCGGAGCACACTAAATTAAGAAAGTCTTCCCTGCACCTGCGCTAACCCTCAAGATAGAGGGACTCCACAGGAGGAAGAGAGACAGCAAAAGTGGGATGTACGTCGACAATGATAAAACTGAAAATTGCTTTCTTGGAATTCTATTCAAATTCAAACTAGGCTGTCGCAACAAAATTTCAGCTTCCACTCTGGTGTTGAAGGAACTTATTGAAATTTTCGATTTTTTGGTCCAGGCATTTTTTATTTACAACGAAAATTATTATGAAAAAAACAGAAAAGTAGGTCAGATAAGCTGGAGTTAGAAGTGAAGTTGCAGTTGCAGTTGTTGTTGAAGATGAGGACTTGAACGAGGTATCCAGTAGTACAGATCAGCTCGTGCTTATACTCATGCTCCATACTGAGTATTTCTATTCGTATTTCGATATATTGAACGGTTATATCAAGGAGAAGAAAATGCAGTGAGCATCCCTCTGGTGAGTCCTGGGTATTTTTTCAAAATGGTCAATTTCTTTAAACTTTTCCCGTCACGATCGGAATTGGAGCGAGTCGAGAACTCCGTATCGAAAATATACGCGATCGATGTATTGAAACATATCGGTAAGTATTATTGGTATATATGTATCTATAAATGTGGAAATATATATTTATATCTCGAGAGATGTATGTATGTATAGAGAAAGAGAAAAATGGCAAAACGTGAATATATGTCCGATGAGAGGATTATGGTCAATGCCAGCTCAACACGAGACAAGAATAACAGGAATCAACCTATTCGTCTTATATTCATTTTTTAGGAGCTATAAATTTTTTCCTACAAATTCAACTGTTCGCGATTTATGGCTGAGCTTTGTTCTTCCAATCATCATTTTATTTTTTTAAGGGGTTCAAAAATCGTGACAGAAATCTAAAGTTTAATTTTTAATCAAAAGTTTATGTTTTTTAATTAAATTTTATTGAATTTGTTTATCATTTTTTCTAAAAATAAATTCTTCTGAATTATTTTTTTTTTAATAATAAAAGAAAGTATTTCAAGTTAAAAATTAGTTATTAAAATAAAATAATCAAAATTAAATACTAAAAAAAATTTAATTGATTCAGGCAAAATGACTCTTATCCAATAAATTATTCTTCATTTAAGTAAATTTAACTTTATTAAAACTGTCTAAAATAATTATTTTGGTAAAAAGGTCAGTGTATGAAATAATTTTAAATATTTAATAAAATTTATTCGCTTGCCCAGACAAGCATACAAATTTTTTATTTCTTCCAAAAATAAGATTAACCAAAATACGTAATTGAGAATTTTACACGTCGAGTTTAATCAAATTGTATAGAAACATAATTTAAAATCATCAATATTAAATTTCACAGCTGAATAAAATTTCTTTAAAATAACTTATATTTGATTCGTCTAGAATAATAATGAAAATTACTGAAAGAAAAATCTAGGGCATTATTTTTACCAATTAAAAATTCAACCTGCCAGTCAGCGAGTCAATTAAAAAAATAAATTCTATAATTCGATAAACTTAACCATCTTCCACCGCGACAAGATATTTTGATAACACTTAATGAAATAATACAATTATTGGAAAGTTTAGAGCCAGCAACACGAGTGAATAATTGAAATAATAGAGCTCTTAGAGAGTTGTGAGAGTTAGCGAGCGATGACGATGGTTTATATTTTTGCACGACATCGGGATAAATGGTTATCCCACAAGTTGGTAATCCAGAGGAACATAAGACGCGGCATAATGGGAATCCCGAGTCCAACTGTAATTATAGGGATCATTTAATAGACCTTATCCCTGGAGAGGCAATATCTTGGCTGGTTATATGTTCAGTCATTCCGTGCTCGGCTGTCCTCGCTGGTCGTTGGGGCTGTACGTGCTATCACCTTACGGAGAAATCCTCCAAACGATCAACTATAAACTATAAACTATAATATATATTGTCTATTATATGTGTTTTTGACTAAACGAACGTCTTTTCTAAGTATTTAACTTTAATACATAATACCGGACCCGAATAGTATATTTAGACCGCCGCGTGCAAAAGGTTTCATTTAAAGTATTTTAATAATAACATTATAAACGGTGCCGAGCTATCGAATTATTTCTAGACGAATAATTTTAAGTTCAACTCTGTCATTTACTTTTTTCGTGCTTAAGCTATTAATTTAAATACCCTCCAATTTCATCAAATTATAATCAATTTTTTCGCTTTCATTTTTTACTGATTCACCGCGAGAATTTTGATTTTTATCCGAAGTCCTGCTCAAATTCCAGCTGAAATTTTGGAGAAAAATTTTTTTACTTTTAATGGAACGCGAAAGGAATTCCTTTATTTAGAAAGCTTTAAATTAGTCATTTTTTATATTTTTATAAATTATAAAATAATTATATTTTAGAAATCATTTTATTAAAATTTTTAAGAGTAAAAAAAAAATTTTTTTTACAAAATTGCGGCTTTTAAATTAGATAAAAAATATTTTTTATTACCTATTAACATTAATTTCTTTTTTTAATTTTCAATCTAAAATTTTCATTTTAATTCTCTTCCCATGACACCTTCAATCCATCAAATTTTCCAAGTATCTTAAAAACTGCAAAGAAAACTCTCAATAAATTTAATTTCCCTCGCAAAAACGGGACCATAAATTCGAGTTTATTTGTCGAATATTTTTCTTACTTATCAAACTCGGCACTTATCCATCTGTCTATCTGTCCATATGTCTCGGACTAGTACAGCTATCTATCTGAAGTATTGAAGCAAGAAGCCGAGAGCTCTTAGGCGTCGAACAAGTCCAGGAGGAAAGAAAGAAGTGACATTTTTCTTCGACTGGTATACACTATATAGCACGTAGCACAGATATATGGTACATAATACCTTCGATTGCACTCTTGGTGGGTGGTAAAGGTGGACGACAGAGTTGGTCCATCCACCATCCACCTTATTCGCCAGATCCTATCCTTATCCCAGCGCAGCGAGTATATGTACCTTATTTTTTGTCTTATTTATCTCGAGAAGCATCTACCAGTCTCAAAGTACAGAGTAGTATAGACAGAGACCCTCGGACGTTTATTTACGATTGATCCCCGAGAATACCAAGAAAAATGAAAGGATTCGATCGCAAAGTGCCACTACCCTGATACTATTTCGATTTATTTTTTATGCTAATACTCTCTAGCAATTCTGTTTCTATATTTCTATTTATGTACGGATATCCGATGCATTGATACTGATATGATGCGTCCTCTTTTCTGTTCTGCTCCATTCAATACTATGTACTCCCATTGTTGTATTTTCGTTTTATGGATTTTCATTTTGTTGATATAATACGAGAAACATAGAATTGATACTGATAAGATCGAAGAGCGACCCGTATTTTCTTCGGAGATTTATTCGGAACGTATTAAGGATCAAATTTGAAGGATATACACGGATAATGCATCAGGATACTTACTTACCTCCAAATCTAGTTATATCCATTGATCACTCTGTCTGTATGTTATCATTCTTGGATGATAAAGTATAATAAAAATTCTAATCATAAAAGAGTAATGTTAGAAAATTTTATATTAAAGCGAAGAAAAATTTTAGTGTAAAAAATATATTGAAAATTTTAACTTGAGAAATAATTTGATTATAATTTAGAGTATTTTTTTCAACTATACAATTTTTTCATGTAAGTTACTATTGTTGCTATTCTTTCTATAGAATATCAAGAAGAATAAGAAGACCCTGTCGTGCTGATAATCAGAAACCCCTTTCTTAAACGCGCCAGATTGAGTAGTAGCCCACGAAACTTTAAGCAGTTGTAAACTTATTTTCGCGTGATCCCTGATTATCTATTGTAATATTTCGGAGAGCATTGGGGTATTGGGTATTGTATAAACTCAAAACTTGAAATTTAATATCCTAGAGGCATACTATTTTTTTATAAAATTGTTATGCTTCTCTTTAAACTGTAAATAAATATTTTTTATTGGATATTAAAACTTTTAAAAAATGAAACTTTATGAATAATTTTTAACTTGATGAATTGTAAATAAAATTTTTTTTTTTATTATTCTGCATAAATGTTAACACTTATTCGTACATTTTTTTACTTGACAAATTGAAAAATCAGAAATTCTCATCGCGAAAAAAATTTGGTATTTCCAAATTTTAAATATCCCAAAGTGGAATTAATTTATCACGCAATCCTTCATAATAATCAATCTTACTTGACGACATACAATGCCCCGGTGATTTCTTGACCCACTCCGAAATACCGTATATTGCAACTTCGTCTGCAATACACTCGTAGCCCGGACAGCATTTATCGTCTTTTATCAAGTCGCACTGTAAATTATGAATGAATATTATTTTTTTCAAATAAATTAAGATAATAGATAAATATCTAAATTTATTTATACACACAGAAAAAAAATGTTCTTGAATCAAGTATATATTTTTGAAGAGCTCAATATTCTTGATTTGAGTAGAAAAATTCTTGATTTAAGGAAATTTTACTCTATTCAAGAATTTTTCTTCTTGATTCAAGACAATTACCCTCTTCAAAATTATATTCTTGGTTCAAGAATTTTTCTCTTGGATCAAGTTAATTTTTTTTTCTGTGCAGGCTCAGAAATCTATGTCAATAATTACAATCGCTAATAAAAGCAATAAATATAACATCTGTTATTTGAGTGATTGAAGACAGCAATTAAATAAGTAGAATGAAAATTTTGTACTCACTTTTTTCCCCGAACAGCCCCGATCACCCTTCACTAGCAAAACATTCAGCAAAATAGCGAGTAAGAAAATGATTAAAGTTGTTTTTGACATGATGCGTAGTTTTTACTTTATGATATTTTACGCACTTAACTGGGGAATTTATACTTATTTTTTGATTTTCGGAGGGAGAGTAAAAAAAAAGTGCTGTAATACCCATTTAAATTGCAGGTTTTTTTTGCTCATTAAAAAAAAACCTGTGACGTCAATTTTTTGTTTTTAAGTTTAAAAACTTTAATTACCGCCGATAAGAAATGAAATATCAAATGCATAAACGTTAATTGCCGCTACTCAGCATTAATTGAAGTCAAAAGTAGATAATTCAATGTCACATGACACGTAATTCAATCGCTATAAAAATGATATTGATTACCAATAACTACAATCAATTGTTAATAGATGAAATATATTATTATCAATTAAATTATATGAGTTTATAAAATATTTTTGACCTCTAATTTCAATATTTGGAGACAAGTATTTTATTAACTTTGAGCAAGAGATATTATTTTAAATTAAGATTAAGATTTTATTTATTTCAAAATTGAAGAAATTAATTTTTCATTTAAATTCCCGACCTGTCTTTAAGAACACAATTAATAATTTTATTTATTTTTTCCGTCATTTTAATTGAACTCTCCCTTACTCAAATTCAAGCCCAAAAATAACTTATCATTTGAGTTATAATTTATAAATAATAAAATACAAAATTAGTTGAAAACCAAACCAGGGGAGTTTTTAATACGCACATAATAATAGTATTGAATGAAAGCAATGTAGTACTTACTCCAAAATTTAACCTAATGTTATTCATAGTGAGGGTTTGGCTCACAAAAATAAGCGCTCGTTAAACCAAATATATCCGGCGTAATTTGAAATTAAAAGCTCATTTAAATACCCGAGACCGAGAGAAAGACGAAGAGGCAATAGAGACGGAAGATCGAGACGGATAGAGGTGAAATGGCAGGTCCACTGAAACCAGATAATAATAAAAATTTAAAATGAATAAAGAGACGTTCCCGGTAGAGGGTAATGACAAAATTATAGTGACTTAAACAAAGGGGGTGCATACCAGATCCAGACAATGTTATTATATGGAAACGCTAAAATAATTTTAGGTTTCGCAGTGTATACTACACAAAGCTATAAAATAACTTTTGATGAGTAGGTGACCGGCAATTTTAGGATCGACTTCTGCATATCCATGTCCACATTGTCTGAAGATGAGAAACCGAAAACACACTGCATGCTGTTTCCATCCTCTTCATTTCCATCGGCCCTCTGCTATTTCGAATAGAACGTTAGTTGGTTCGTTCGTTCGATCTTTCTTTTTGGACTTTTTTATCTATTTTCTTTCCCAATTCATATGCTCGAATATATATCGCATGCGGTTTTTTCATTGACTGAACACGTAAAAAAATATCTGGCCATTTCATTTGGATCTGCATGAGTAATTTTGTTCCGAGTATCGGAGAAATGCCCAAATAAAAAAAATACTAAATTCAACATCCTGTAATTGCTTTCCACAATGACCACACCCACTATTTTGGCGCGCGATCCAACGACCGGAAAGGCGACGGTTTCAAGGGAAAAAGGAAGACAACCTGCTGGTGAACCGAAAATAAAAAATTTTACCTTTGCTATTCCTATTCTTGTTTAAAAACCATCAGACCCGATCTGGGTAATTACCGAGTTAAAGAACTTCCTAATGTCCTTTTCATTATTTAGTAGTGAACCTTGTAATTTTATTTTTGAATAATTGATTTCTAATTTTTTTAATTTTTCAACTTAAAATTTTTAAAAATAAAAAAAAATGTATTATTTTAAAAAAAGTATTTTCCGAAATAAATAATTGATTTTTAAGACCAAAATTTTTGAATTTAAAAATTTATAATTGAAAGATTTTCAATAATTTTAAATTTAAAATTAGGAGAAAATTCCAGGGGTCAAATTTTCTTCTCAAAAAAATTATTTTAAATAAATTTTGAATCAATATAAAAATTTTTGGACTAAAGAACAAAATCTTCTTCTTCTTAATATTTTTCATATCTTATTCTTCTGATCTTGAAATGAAAATATAAGAGCACACCTCAGCCCATATCAATGATATATTATTACCAAAATATAAATACGCGATAAAAAATGAAGCAGCTGCGACAGTGGATTATTAAAGCTTGTAACTTGGCTGGCATGTGTACGCTAAAGTTCTCCCGAGTATCTTTGCTGCTGGTGGCGTTGATACCTCTATATTTTGTGGTTGTGCAGAAGATAACATGCACAGGGTGTCTAAAATTCGTTGATGAGTGTACATATATATATATACATAAATACAGTATGAAGCAGGGAGCTTCTGATTATCGGGTCCAACTTCATATAATCTTCACTTTAATTCTACCTCCGTTGTGTGAGCGCACCACTCAACACTCACCAGACGAAGCAAAGTGTATGAGCAGGTAGTTCCAACAACTGAAGCAACTTCTCTTACTGGGAAAGAAAATTGCAAGGCCACCTTTCAGAGCCATTATTTTAAAATCTACAAAATTACCGCCGACTGATCAACTTCTGTCCGAAAGGACTTTCGGCTTAGGACTAACCATACCTTTTGGGTTTAAGTTGTACCTACACTAAAAAGCATAATCATAAGTATAATTTAAGGGTATGAGATAGTTTAGTCTAGGGTAAGGATCGGGGACAGGATAGAGGAGGTTCTTTTAATTTCGTAATTGCCGGACGTTTTTAGAGCCCACGTCGGCTTTTCTTTTCTTGACAAAAGCGAGTGCTGTTTACGTTGCCGGCTCTAGAGATGGATTGGATGGACTTGTACTGACTGATGTAAAAAATTTGAGAATTAATCGCGGGAAGATTAGATGATTTTTTGTTTGTTTAATCCTTCAGATGAATTCACTTTTTACGATTAAGTTTTTTTGGGGGAGTTTGAAAAATTCTCAAGTAAAAATTTCTTAATTTAAGAAAAACCAAATTATAAAAAAAACTCAATAAATTTTTTTTTTTTTTTTTTTTAAAGTCAAAAATTTTCTTTTTTAGTAAGAAAAAGGAAATTATTGTTTTATAATTCATCCAAATTTATTAAAAACAAGTCAAAATTTTAACGCTTAAAAATTTGCCAAAATTTACAAATTTTTGAAGAAAAAAATAAAAATATTGTTTCACTATTACTCTTCTAGAATTTCAAATAAAATTTTTATACGTACATATTTTATATTATCAATTTTTTACGTTCAAAAAAATTTTTTTTCAAAGTTTCCAATTAATTAAAATTTAGAATTATTTATTTTATTGACCTTTAAAAAACTTCTTTCTGCAGCCTGTTGAGTTAGCAACAAACATCTTCATACAAAACAATATCCAGCAAATTAAAAATACCCCACGCAGAGACAATAGCCGTCCCACCTTTGGTACAAAGAGTTTATCTCGCGTTCAAAAGATAATTTAATTCGATGTAAACTTGACATTTACAGCAACAAAGTGTCTTTTGATTTCAAGCACGAAATTTACCGTTTTATATAGAGATGATAATGACTCTTTTCTCAACAACTTGTATAATATTTAACGACAAAGATCCCGCTAGTCACCTCCACTCTTATCGAGTCGTACTAAGCACAGCAACAACATCAACAAGAACAACAACAACAACAACAACAGCAACAGCACGCTGAGACATGCAGACATGCACTTACTACAATACTAATAAAAGTTTGCTGGAAGCGAGCTGTAACATACACACACACACACACACACACACACATACATACTTACACACACGCAGACTACATTACCTGTACTGTACAACTCTCTTTGGACGACATCAGCTCTTTCTCTGGTCCTGGCAGTACGGGGCATCGCTTGGGTAGAGATGCTTGGCGTGAAACAATGTCTTGAGGCTCGTGTTCTCCGCCCTCCATTGTTTTCACATTAAACCCAAGAGACCATCCCCCCTTGGGTGGAAGTAAATCTCTTTTCATTTCTTCCCTGTCGCCTCGCCAGCTCACTCAGATGTCAGATCATCTTAACCTTTCTTCTTTACAACTTCCTCGCGATTCAAGACCGAGCGCTTCCTCGTTGCATCCTCTCCCATCCGTGATTACAATGTAATTATATTTTTCTCGCTCAACAATTTAATGGGACTCGCTGTTGATTGTTTTATACATCATATTTATATACATTATACATTTTACATTTTAAATTTTACATATACCTACCTCTCTCTTAGCAATAAAAGTCATCACAAAATTTGCAATGCAAATTATTAACTTTTTATTTCATTTAATATTTTACTTTTTTATTTTTTAACTTCTCAGAGCGTTCCTTTATTCACTCCCCGTACTTTTCAGATAATTATGTTTTTAAATTGGGTGGACACTTAATTCATAAACTTTTTAAATTATTTTTTTAAATATTGCATTCAACCAATTTCATTATTTTTTTTGTGGTTTTTTTTCTTAATTTGGAAATTAAATATTTTTTTAAATTAAAAAGATTTTTGGTTGGATTTTTGAGAAATCAAATTTTTACATTTTGACTATTTTAAATTGAACTTCTTTAAAGATATCAGTTTTAAAAATGCTCAAAATATTTATTTTTTTGAAATAACTTTCAAATTATTCAACCTATCTACCCGAAACCTTGTATACACTTTTTGTGCTTGAAAAACTGCGTCGAGTCCTGTCAACAAAACCAAAATCAAACAGCACGTTCAAAAATTATTGCTGTTTAAAGATATTCAAAAGTTAACTGTTCTAAAAAAAAATTTTCCAAAATTTTGAGACTAATTTGAAAAAAAATTATTTTTGACTTAAATCCTAAAAATTCAGTCATCAATTTTCTTGATTTATACCAAAATCAAGATCTTGATTACTAGCCCGGATTCTAATAGAATTTGAGATCTGCAATTAAAAGCAATAGTATGAAAGAGAACGGAGAACCGGGTTAAATACAGGAAAAAGCTTTTATTGATAAATTACATCAGAAAGAGAAAAGTCGTGAAGGAAATAATACACGGTATCGCAACGGTGTTGTTTCTATCAAGCTCCAATTAACCCAAAGTAAAATCCAATAGTCGGAGAATGGCTTTTCTCGGCAGCTGATTGTAACAAGCTCTAGGTCAGATAATGGTATTGAGAACAGAGAATACTCCCTCTATCTGTCTCCATCTAACTCTATCCATCTATACACCTATACCCACTAGTATTCTAGAACCAGTGACAGTTTGCCAGAGAGCAGAGACACTCTGTCTGCGCCGTAAAAAAGGTAACAAACGGTACCTACGTGTGTGTACCTACACGGGGAATCATTACAACAAAAAACCTCCGGCAACTAAATCTGATGGTACACACGATTCGTTTGACACGACAGAGCCAACTCTATGTTATTTATATTGATCTGTTTTAGAGTCACTGTCGCGACTTTTACAGTATATTGTCTCTCATATATATTCTACAGACTGCAGAGTCACACTGTGCTATTTTTATTTCAAAGTCCATGAAAATTCAATCAATTAACTGGAAATTTACGTGATTGGGTACGAACAAATAATCATTGCAACTACCAATCAACTTTTTAGTCTATTATTATGTTAGAGTATTTAGAGTTATTTTTTTTATCGATTTAATGAAATTTTTTTTCAATGTTTTAAATTATAATAAATATAAAGTTATGATTTATTAAAAAGTTAGATGCACTCTTATCTGGCCTAATATGTTGATATATAATTTTTGGTATGTCCTTATATGGTCTGTCATGATTATCTACTCGAGAGAATTTTACATAACTTGATATACTTCTTCATAATTTTTTTAATTAAATTAGTGGTAAAAATTACCAACAGATGGCGCATTATTGCTAAATCTTCTCCTTATAAGAGAGTTAACATACTGAAATATTTACTAAAATAAAAATAATTTTTTTGACTCTCGTAGGAATTTGTCTGTCGTTGATTTTTATTTCAATCGAATAGTAAACCAATTTTAGTCTTATTTAAAATGGTTTTGATATAAAAATTTTCTAAAAAAAAAAAATAAAAATTGAAAATTGCAAGAACAATTTATTTTTCAATCTCATATATGTCCATATATAACCAGATCAACCTTATCAGAAAATTTTTCCACATAAAAAATAAAAATAAACATTTTTTTTTTATTACTCGTCCTCTCTTTTGTTGTTTGTATCATTTTGCATTTATCTATAAACGAAATGCAGTTGAGAAACGCGAGAGGGTGGATCTCCATATCCAGCGTGTGCTTGTAATGAAAACCACCGATCTTGATCACCCCTTCATCATACCTCGTACCTATATCGCAGTTGCTCTCTACACAGATATTAATAATTTATATATGGAAGCTACCACTACCTCTTCTTCTTCTGAAGCAATATTAAATATTATTGTTATTGTGCAGGAGGTGAGGCTGTTGCCGACCTTGCCCAACAACGACCGTTCGACTCACGACACCACTATTTACGAGCAAGACTGATACCAGCGGCCAACAATGCGCTGAGTGAGCAGCCTAACTTCACCAGGAGCGAGAGCAAGAGGCCACCAGATAGTCGTGAGTGTTATATATATACATATAAATATATAAGTATAAGTAACTGATGAACGCTACCAAAGCTCCCGAGTGGAGGACGCGCGTGCTACACCCGCACGCGCTGTTTGAATTCTCCCTATATGTGTATTGCTGGTTAAAGTGACGATACATTTTTAAACATTGATTAAATTTAACAGTTTTTATTTCCAAAATTCATTAACAAGCGAATTATTTAATTTCACGTTGAAGAATAATTTTTTTTTTTTTTTAATTAAAATTCTAGGTTAAATGTTGACGATACAGGACAATTGATAAGGACTCTTTTATAAATCTCTTTATAAATAAAGTTCTTATCAATTTGGCATTATATCTTACTCTTAAGCCAGAATTTGAGATTAAAGGATTAAAATAACTTATTCAATCACAAGAATAACTAGAGTACTCACTTGTAAACAATTAATATGGAAATTTTGGAATAAATATCGAAGACACGAAAAAATTGATAAAGATCTTTTCTGTAGGAAATTGAATTTTTTATAAAAAAAAAAGACCTCATCAATTTTACGATATCTCCAATCCTTCAACTAAAATTTAATATTAGTTTTAAACTAACAATCGCAATGAATAATAGACTAGAGAGTTCATTCCTAAAAAATAAAAACAAAAATAAATATAAAAATTTTCTGAAAAATAAAATAAAAATTTCGTCCGTGAGATATTTCATTATAATTTGATATCGAGATATTTACCCGAGACAGGAATATAAAGAAACGTCGAGGATTTAAATAATCTCGATCGTCGTAAGGTACTTGTACTTACACTGGAATATAATTTAATTTAAAATATAATTCTTATCTCAGTCAGACATTTATACCAGGTATAATACAGATCAACTCCCTTATACTTATTATCAGAGCGTCGGTTGGTTAAAAACCGAGTTGAACGATCATTTCCAGGAGGACGAAATACTAGAAGCCAGCGGGCAAAACATCCTCCGCTTACTACAACTGAGATAAGTATGCATGCATCTCGATCGTCTCGGTTCGGTAAGCGAAAGACCGAGCATACCAGCCGGCTAAGGACAAGAACAAGACTAAGACCACACCAACAACATACAACCACCAACCAAAGGATAAAATAAAAGCAACATAATAACAATAATACGGCACTGCATGGACAGAGTACACTCTTGGCTTCTATTCTACTCTTTCTCTAGCGACGCATCGCATATAATACCCAGCACAGCTCAGCCATTACAAGATATCAGAGAAAGAGAGGCAAAGTAAGGGCGCGTCTGAGCGCAATGAACTTGCCTGGACTTATTGGCTCCGTATATATTTCCACTCTTCTTGCTCTTATTCTCACTCTGTCTCTCTCGCTTTCTCCCACTTACCCCCGAGTCCCCTGCCCGTGGCTCATGAGCGGGCCCAAGGCTCGAACTCAAGGCTCGTGAGGCCCAAGGTTGCCTTACGTGAGCCCCCACCACAGACTTTCCGCTCTTACTTCATACATATACATACACCTCGGATCTCTACAATAACAGGGCAGGGCCGCTGACCAACAAACGATAATCCTCTGTGCTCGTTAGTGTGCTCGTGGCTTGGCCAGTCACTAGTTGCTAGTTGATAGTCTTTGCCACTGTAGACTGGAACTGGAACTGCATTGCCATTCTATCCTCGATTTATTTCCCCGCTGGCGAATTAAATCCAAGTAGACCAAGACCGAGAAGAAACCTGACCCGGGGACGAGATAGATCGATCGAACATATCGCTGCGTTGGGCTGGATCGGTTCCGCTCGGACGGTACCAATCGATGGTACGCGGATCGAATCGAGTGTGGCCACCTTTGCGTCGATCCTCCATCGATCCCAGTCCCAGATTCTTTATTTTTTGTTGTTACTCTTATCCGAGCGCTTTTTGTTTTTCTGTTTCATTCGAACACGTTATGGATCGAACCGTTACATCTCGATGATGATGATGATGATGATGATGGTGATGATGTTGATAACACGGAGATATTGTAACGTGAGAATATCGTCGGTTATTAAAAATCAAGATACTGGGCACCAGATGGATTGAGGCTTTAAATTTTATTTGGAAATTTTATTGATTAATTGCTCGTGATTATTTTTATGGATAATTAAAAGGAAGTGTGTATTGCTGGGGTTTATAAAAATTTTTAAGATACAGCCAATTTTTTTTTAAATAGCCATGTCAGGTCTGATATGGATTGATCTGTTAATATCAGGTTATATATGAGCATAAGAATTAATTTTTTAATCTTTATAAATTTTTTACAAAATACGTACGTCAATTATTGTATTTTAGTAAATAAAAATAGTTTCAGTAATTGATTAAACAAAAAAATGACAGATAAATCCTTTAGAAGAGTCAGAAAAATAACTTTTACTTTAGAACTTAATAATTCAATAATTTAACTCTTTGGAAATGAGACAATTCAGCGATCATGCGCCATCTGTTGAAAATTTTTGAAACTTTAATTGATTAAAAAAAAACTATTTATAGACATATCAGACTATATGACCATAAAAAATATTTTGATATGTTCATATGTGAAGATATAATTCCTTATAAGGCTTGATAGAGGCAAATCGGGCCAATTTCCATATCAGAATAGATAAAAAATTGTATAGGGACTTATCAATTTTTTTATTTGATCCCATACGGATTTAACATTAAATTTTTCATGAGGCTCGCCAAATTCCAAACAATCACCAATAATAGCTTCCAGGGATCAAGGATTAGATTTGACTTTGAATTTAAATCAAACAACAATCCACTTGACTTGATATTGCAAATAAATCACGGACGTCCTTGGGCATTGTACTGTTAAAAATCCATTGTGACACGCGGTCTGTAGTAGAGTATCTACATACATAAATACAAAGAGTGAAAGAGAGAGAGTGAGAGAGAGAAAGAGAGAGAGAGAGTATAAAAGTGTATGCGCAAAACAAACCGAAAATGATTGACGGTAATTAATGCCTGAAATAAAAAGGCAAAATACAGGCCGTATTGGCTCGGCTCAGCTCGTCTGGAGATCCCGTAACAGAGAGAGAAGATAAAATGAAAATAAAACTAACGGAAATGATTGAATGACGTATGATAGTATGAATATTGGAAGAAATAACGAGTTTTGTCGGTAAATCGATAAAGGGGATAGGATATAATCAGTGATTTTGATGGTTCATGATTACCAAAATGTTAAAGATTACGTCCGTCCATCATCGATATAAAGCCCGCTTGAGTGACACTGAGCAGGATTTCGGTGGTCGCTATCGGCCCATCGCTTCTATATCACATATTCTACACACATTCGTGAGTCATCACATCGATTGTGTGCACATACATGTATGTACAATGTACATGTAATTTCTCCTCATGCTTAAACTTATACCAATACTATCTCTTGGTATTCTCATTTCTTACTTCTTATTTCTTATTCCTCATTCTCAATGCTCAAAAGACGATCGGTGTCAAGTTTTAAGTATCACCACAAAACGATCAGCCAGTCTAACCGGTCGCATCACCACACCGTCCCTTTCCTTTTTTTTTATTAACTCTATAATACCTCTCTCTTTCTCTCTCGGACTCTCTCTGGCTGGTGTCAGTTCGGTCCACTTGTTATGTAGGATCTCTCTCTCTCTCCTTTTTTTTCTTCGGCCTGAGTGCGTGTGTTTATAAACCGAACAAGAATTCCGATTACGAAATCGTTCGGCTTCGGTCCACCATCACCATCACAATCAGGCATTAAATGTGTATCCAGTTTTATGGGTGTAGTCCCAACCGGATGGGACGAAAAATGATAATATTTTTGGCAAAAGATCTCGCCGAGTTTGTGTAAATACTTGCCGATGAATTCCTCCAGATAAAATAGAATTTATCGAAAAACTCGATTGAGACATCCGATCGTTTAATGAGCTCACTTCGGCTAGTATTAGTGACACTTATTTATTTTAAAGGACTAAAAATATGCAGACCTCCCTCAATTTTTTCGATTTGATTGTTGTTAATTATGGAAATTATTTTAATTGCCAGTTTATAGTGCAAGGAAGCATTAATTTAATAAGATTTGTTGATAATTAAATATTAAATGTTAAGACTCAAACGATTTTCGACTCTCGATAAAAGTGAATCCATCAATCACACCAATTTCGAGAATGTCTGACTTAATTGGATGTAAATCCACTCCGAAGACTAATTAACGTCTATCAATCTCTGGCAGATGTCTTTAACAACCATTTTTTCTTTTTTAATATTATCATAAAAATTAGTCAGATTATTTATGTCGGGAAATTAATATAGTTTTTTTTGACAACCGAAAAATGAGAAAAGTTAAATGAAGGGCATTATATGTTTAAATATCGAAGAGATATTGAATATTTAATTATTTTGTTAAAAAAAATTAATAGTTGAAATTAATTAATAATTAAAATAAAAGTTGATTGACAATCATTTAAAAATTTTAAGAATTTTTCTCAATAAAATCTCAGAAAAAATTTACATGTAGAAATTTTGAAGAAATATAAGTACAATTTTTTTTACAATTATTTGTTGGAATAATTAAATTTTTCAAAAAAGTAAAAATATTTAAAGTTGTCTAATTTACTTTATTTGTAACATTCGTTTAATTAATTTATCATAAAAAACATGATCTAGAATACGAGGATTAATTTTAATCTAAATCCTCTTGTTCAAAGCATCAATCTTTCAGCTTGAAGAAATTTAATTGTTTTAACTTGAAACATAAATTATAACATTGAAAATCCCGATCGATAATCAATACTGTAGAACAACATAAATTTAATATAATTATCTTTCTTGTAAAGTGTTGTGTAATAAAATTAGAGGTAATGGCTCGGACAGATGATATGAGTTGATAATTCTTCCTCAGCGGATAATTATGTGTAGATGAGTCATTTAATGGCGTTAAACATATTTATATATTTACATGGAAACCTCGTAAAGTTTAAATTTGACTGTTATCGTTAAATCTTTTGAATAACAATATTTTAGTGGTTTATTTTCCTCTTAGATTAGAATTATACCGAATACCTGAAGGAAGAGGATTTAGAATTAACTTTGGCTTTGTCCGGGAGATTTATTTCATGATTTATCTGGGTGTACGTCATTAATCCCATAAAAAACGGTTTCATAAAAAGATTAATGAGTCATAAAAAATTATTTCACGGAAATTCCGAGGTATGCAGCCGATCACTCCGACTCCAATTGGAATAGAGTATTATAATGTTATTTGTTATCATTGTATTAGTATAGTAGACAAACAAATTATTATTCACCTGGTGGTAAATTATATTAGGATATATACAATCAGAATTTCTTTTAAGTGATTAAGTCCATAAAAATATTTATCGCATCTTTTCTTCTGTTAATGTGCTGGTAATAAATTACAAGTTAGATTTTTTTATTTTATTTCAGTCCATAAAATTTTAGTTGTTATTCTGAATAAAATCGTTAAACTTCCGGATGTAGATTAAGAAAAATCGGTCATTACGTAATGCACGGTATTATGTTATTAGTAATAGACGAAATTTTTTTATGTAACACAAATATATAAATGTCTAAATTTTTATGGAGCCATTAAATTTTGACAATTAAAAATGTTGAGAAAAAATCAACCGAGGGATTTTCGACTTGTTCAAGGTTTTCTTAAGGAAACCGGCTGATTAATTCGATATTTCCGAGTTAATCGTGTGTCTAATCACTCAAAGGCAAGGTTAGATCACCGACAGTCACTAAATATTTTAAATTTGTTCCAAAAACAAAAATCGTATTATTATTATTTATAAAAATTTCGAAAAAAAAAATTATTTTTTAAATATTTTCTTTTATTTATCATAATAAATTCAAATTTATTATTACTATTTTTTTTTTTTTTTAGTAAAATCAAATTTTTCAGTCCATAAAAAAGCATCATATTCCCAAAATATGATAAATAACTTTTCCATAGATTACAAAGCCGCTTTGAAACAATTTTTTCGAACATGAATGTTATTGAAAATATTGAAAAGCATATCCGGGAGCTGTACTACTCTCCTATTCTGGAACTATTAATTGAAGTGCTCAAAAAACTTTTTCTAGCTTGTGTACGATATTCCATTCTGGCTTTGTAGATTTCATAGTAGATACAGAGTACAATGTAATAAAAATAATAAATATTTTAAAGCTTGGTTGTTATCTCAGTAACAGCGTTAAATTTTCCAGCATCCATTGAATGGAATATTTTTTCCGAGTTGGAAGTGTGTCGGTGAAAGAGAGCCCGCTGAAAATGGCATTCATCGACATCGAATTTCTATCGTCCCTCCTATAATACATACTACATTTTGCATACTATAGTATAGTATAGTATAACACGGTAGTCCAGAAAGCGGTGCTGCGTAGGACGTGTGAATATGCGGTTACGTGTTTATTTGGGGGAAAATTTGTTTTCGTGTTCCATTTGGCAAGAGAGTGGAATAGAACCCACGTTTAAAAAAATATTCAAATGTTCTCTAAATATATACAAACACTTATTATAATAAATATATGTACTCACGCGTAATGTACTTCAATGGTTGTTATTTATCGTTTGTATTAACTTTATTTATGCAGGTTGAATTTATTATTAATATGATAGGAAATATGAGCTTCTATATGTACATATGTATATATGTGGATATAAATATATATATGTTAAAGTAAACAGTGTTATATGTATGAAATAAAAAAGGCATGCGTAAATAAAATTCGCGTAGGTTTTACATACACAAAATAAACGCTCCACTGGCGTTCAAATTATTTAACGTCAGAGTAAACTTTCGCGAGGGCGTCAATTGTTTTCGTGTGAGTAGAAAATTTCATCAGACTCCACCGGACCGTGGTTATTCCGCGAGCATTTAAAGAGTCGGACGTGCTTAACCGATTGATCTGCCTTCAAAAATAAAACTAAATAAAAAAAAAATAAAAATAAAAATTTATCAACAAACAAAATAATAAAAACGGTGGAAATAAATTTTAAAATGCATTTAATTATTTTGTCGGCGATTGAAAGAGCTCTTTGACGGGCGCAGTATTAAAGCGAGGACTAAAAATGTTTGTTCGGCATTTGCACATTCCGTAATGAAAATATAAAATAGTCGTTGTAATTAAATAATGCGCGTATTCAATATCCACTTTTCATTTGTTCGAATAAAAGCTCAAGAACACTCGCGCTTTTTAGTGCCGCACGGAACGTTAAACCTTAAAAATTCCGTTCGTTAATTAAAAATATAAATACCGAACATCGAACGCGTTTGTCGAATGATGGCTTTTGGGGCTTGAGCACGCTATTGTTGTACTTTTGATAATACTTTTAGTTTCGATTCATTAAACTACATAAGTGATTTTATCGCGCTTTTATTACATAGAATTTTTTTTCTGTTTTATTGATCAATTCTGGGTTAAATATTGAAGATACGGAAAAATTATAAAAGACTTTTTTGTTCGAAATTTAATTTTCTACAAAAAAGGTCATCATTAATTTTTATCATATTTTTGATAAGGAAAAAAGTAAACTGCAATAAATAATAGTCGATTTATATTAAGTAATGATCAACTGCTAAAAATTAACATTCCAAACAGTAAAATCGTGATTTTAACAATCGCTTTATAATATTTATCATTTAAATACTACAATTTATTATTCATATGGAAGAAAATACTATTTCAAACAGTAATATTTGCTATGAGAAAGTCAAAAATGTTAAAGTATAATTATTAAGAATTTTAACTTTTATATTTATCATTTCTTACCTAAAAAATTATCGCATGATAGTAAAAGGTATAAACTACACAAAAAAAAAAAAAATTTCTTGAGCCAATAAAATTATAAAGAAGACCGAAGTTATTTTGGAGCAAAAAAAAATTTTCTTGGCTTAAAAAAATTTTAATTCGTTCAACAAATTTTAACTTTATTTAAGAAATTTTCAATCTTCCTTAAGATTTTCTTGATTTAAGAAAATTTACACTTGACTCAAGACTTTCTTTCTCTCTGTGTACAATTACTAAATTTTCTATGCAAGCAACGTCAATATTTACAAAGTAAAATGGTAAATTTTAAAAACAACGCTAAAAATGAAACTATAATTATTGACTTGCTTGGACTGGTAAAATATATATTTTTACTGTTTCAAATGTTAAATCTTCCCAGAGTAAGACTCCCTTTTCCTCATCTGAGTTCCCCATCTTCTCACAGTATGGACTATATATTGAAACGGCAATTTTTACTGTTTGAAACTGTACTTTTTTAAAATAAGAGAGTCATTATTTGTTATACTGACCGCTACTTATCACTTATTTTCGATATTAAATTATAAATTGTGGCTTTTACATTTTCTACATTAAGTTCTGTAATATTTATATTTTTGCCACCCCAATGTCCGCTTTATTGTTTAAAATTAAAAAAATTAACTAGAATCCGAGTGAATTTTACAGTGAACTTTTTTCCGTGTACCTTTATATCAGAATTCGATGTCAAAGTTCTAAAATAACACTCACTTTTAAAAATATAACTACAATGTGAATGTATAAGGAATTAAAATTAAAATTTTGGGTAAATATTATAGATAAAAAAAATTCAAAGAGACCTTTCTTGTAGAAGATTAAATTTTCGATAAAAAAAGGACTTGCCAATTTTGCCGCATCTTTTATCCTTTGGTCAAAATTTAAATTAAAAAAGAAAGTAACAAATTGAAACTCGTATTTCGTGTCGAACTTTTTGCAGGAATTATTATTTAAATTCTATAAAATAGAAATGAAATAAATTTTAACCGTATTAATCAGACCTCTGTCAGCCATTGGGCCTTGAAAAATATTTTAGTGCCCCGCGACAAATGGATTCGTGATTAAAAATAATAAATAACCAAAAATATAAATAAGGTATTATGTATTATTGGCAATAACAATGAATAATAATAATACCCTCGTCTCCTGGCGAGTATCCGGGTAATCTTGACTTAGAGTAGCAAACTTATTTGCTTGGTGTCTTGATACGAGGGTGAGATACAAGAGTCACGATAATTCATCGTGAAACGACCGCCCGCGGACGTTTATCTTTCGCGTGTAGGGTAAACAGCCTCTACTACTCTTCTTCCAGTTGTATCTCGGTTGCTCCAGGATACTCAGTAGCATACGGGAGTTGCTGCTAAGGATATAAAAAGGTTTAACTCGAAAAAACGAGTACAAGATCAACGTTAAATAAAACTGTTGAATATATAGCTCTTGGGCGTGTTGTATGTTCATATATGAATACCAGCAACTCTGAACACCGAGCACTCAGCTCTGAATATCAAGCCGACTGGGTCCAGCTTCCTCCCTTCTCCCTCGGACCCCCTCAGACCCTCAGATATGATAGAGAGCATGTAGTTAAATGTAAACACAACTATATCTATTTTTATCCGGGTGCTTTATATTTATATATGTTCCCATAATACGAGTATTGAGATTTATTTGATATACATTTCAGGCCTGTGTTTGTTTTTTCCTCGTTAAGAAGAAGGCGGGTACGATTCTACACTCTCAGTGACGGGAAAATCTCACAGATCATTAAACAATATCGTTTATTAACATCTTCAATCAAATTTATCGCCTTCAAGCTTCATACTTGTTGGAATAATAAACTCAAATATTTTGATAAACTCTAGAGTGTTTTCTTTCACAACAATTATTTATTTTTTTAATAGTAGGAAATTTTCGAACTGAAAAATTTTGACTAAATTACATTTAAAAAAAAAAAAAAAAAATTCAGTGTTAACAAAGATCTATTATTTGAACAAATTGGAAAATTGAAAAAATTTTCAGTGTAATATTTGATGAAAATTTTATGCTCTACAATTTTTAAGTCAAAAAAATTTTCTATGATTTTGATTTTTTTCAAAAAAAACTTAAAAATTTAGGAGTTACATGGACATATAAAAAATGTTTTTAATGGATTATAAAATTTCAAATAAAAAATAATTTTATTCTTACACTAAAAAATTTTTCAAGTAATTATTTAAATTGTTCTGAATAAATAAACTAATTGTAAAATTAAATTCAATCGATAAATTTTATATTGAACGCATTGACTTGAAGTAATAAAATAAAATGAATGGACGTTTATTAGATCCGAAACCCGATTATCGAGGAGCGACCGCGAGTGATTATCTGGTATCTGTTAGATCTATATGTCCCTACATTTTAGGATCGGGGGAGTGTAGTATATATACTCCATTTGGGTGCGAAAAATCCCACGGTGAAACACTTGGCTCGTACATCCCGAAAGTTTCTATCTGAAAGTCGGTGGTGGATTGAAAAGTTGTCGAATCTCTTTCTCTTCCCAACTATTTTTTCCTTCTTTTAGGAGAAAGAAGTTACGTGATTTTTAGTACAACACCTCTGCACTTCATACTTTTTAAAAAAAAAATCTAAAAAAATAAAATCTTAACTTTTGTTACTTTTGTTCCGTAAAAAGGTATTAAAAATTGAAACTACTTGGTATTTCTGTTCTTAATCCGACAGATGCGCTTTTCGGCGGAAATAAATTTGGATCACTGAGAGAGTGATTACCCCTGGGAAAGCGGGCGTCCTATCTACCGTAGATCCAGATATTATATTATATGTATTTTATTTTACTAAGAGAAGATAACTTTTATTCCGAACTGAAGAAAGAGCAAAGACGTTTCCGCTGGTCTTCAATCGAGATCCTCGTAATCCACCACATTGTCGATCTAGATACTTTAATTCCGGCTACTTATTATTTTTTATCGACGTCAATCCTTGATTGATGCGTGCAGGTCGAGTTTTTTGTTCTGTACTCGTATCTCGCGTCTACCTGACCCTAAAAGTCAGAATATAAGCCAGAGAAAAAAATATTACGAGCTATCCCTTGGCTGGAAATGAAATCTCATGTCTTTGTAAATCAAAAACTCTTCAATAGAATTATTATTATTATTTTTTATGGATAAAAAAAATATAATGATAAAATTTGATTGAAATTAAAATCAATACTTCAATAATTTTTCGTTGATTAAAAAAAGTGCCACTTGACTCACGACCCAAGTGATTGGCTTCAAAAGCTTAATTAAAAAAAGTAATTGTCATCCTTTGGGGCGATTGCCAGTGAAGTAATAAAATTAATCTTGCAAATAGTTCTGATATCAAAGACATAATGGAGGCAAAGAACAACAAAAACAAGAGCAATAAATAACACATAAAAGCGAGCAGAGTGTCGCGAGTTCCTTGCAAAGGTAAAGATGAAAGTGGGATAAAAAAGGAAAAGTAATAAATAAAAACAGGCGAGTACAACGTAAATTGAGTTGCATAGAAACTGAAAGAAGTATTACGTAAAAGGAGAAACGAGTGACAAGATTAAATAAAATGAAACACCTTTTTTTCACTATTTCCTTCTTACGACTAAATAAATATTTATTTCTCTAAAAAACATAATACTAACACTTAAACTTTTTGTTATTTTAATTTTATATAATTAAATAAACTTTTATCATGTTAATCCAATATTTATATTCGGCGAAGACCAAATGAAAATTATTTTCACACTTTCTTTTCTATACTTCAGAATATTTCCTCTGAATAATTGACAAAGACAAAGACAAAGATTTATTCAACTTATATTTACTGGAATTGGAAGAAATAAAAATAATTTGCATTACAAGTTTATTAATATTAAAAAAAATATAAAAGCCATAATTTATAATTTAAAATTAAGTATTTTACTTTATAAATTTTGACGTAGACTCCATTAAAGTCTAAAATCCTTACTTTAAAAATTCAGCAACTTTTCTTGATATTTTTTCCATATCATCCGACAATCTTTTACGTGCAAAATTATAACCCTTGAAGTCGGAATTATTAATTATTGTACTTAAATTTTTTTGACACTTGCATGACTTTTATTACTGTTTAAAATCTTATTTTCTTTTATATAATTATTTAATCGTAACATTTGAACAATAAATAAGCAACATTAAACGACAACATGTTCAGTAGTCGTTGAAGTTGACCGGTGGACAGTTGCCACTGCATACCGGGTATTTCCCTGCAGCTTGCTGCTAAATGACATCTGCATGTCCGACAGTCCACGGTACACTAGACCTGACCGCGCTCGGCTTTCTGTCACAGAAGTTATATTACCTTAGGTCTACACGTGTGTACATATATGTAACATGTGTGACGCTCAACAAAAAAAAAAACAAAAACAAGAAATAATGAAATGAAGGAACATATATGTACACAGTTGATTCAAAGTGCGCTGCAGGTTAATAATTACTCAGCATTGTTGTGCTAGATGAAATATTGAAATAATCTCCATCCTTGGTACCGCGCAACACGCTGGAATTGTGTATTAATAACACTGATGGGTTTAATAATTCCAAGTGAAACCCAGTTGAGCTTTTATGTTTGTGTTCGTTCTCTCGAGACTCTGAAAATGTTTTAATAAAAACACACATTGGTTTCACATTTACGATGCAAATATAACAATAATATCAATAGAAAAAAATAAATATCAATATTGATCAGGTCTGATTTCAATTTTGGTATAAATCAGAAAAATTGATGGCTGAAATTTTAATATTAAAGGAAGAGTAATAATTTTTAATGAATTATTATTAAAAAATCTGGAAAGTTAAACAATTATTTGATTTTTAATTCCGACTTAAAATAAATTTTTAGGACTTTAAATTGTAAAGATCTTATAAAAATTTCATTTCCCAAGAATTGGAATCAAATTCAAAAATTTCCCACATGAAAATATAATTAAACTATATTAAATAATAATAAATAATATTTCAAGCAGTAAAATATTAACATTAAAGCTTGCAAGCAGATAAATTATTTTGTTCAATTTTTTCTTCTTTGTCGTTTTAACTTTGTTGATGTTAATGCTGTAAGAAGATAAGTTATTAAACTAAAAAATAAAATCGGGCTGATAGACTAAACTCAGAAAGTAGAGAAGGTTTAAATTTACTCTTGGCAAGGAACAAAATTTAACAGTAAAGTCACGAAGTTTCGAGCGACGGTAAATTCTATGTACCGATATGTACTTTAAAATTTCTTCGACGAATATAAAACAAACCTCTAATTTGTCAAACATTTACGTTCGTATAATATTCTCCGCGGTGAGCTCCTGGCTCGTTATTTTTTAACCAAATGATTTATTTATAAATCTCATGGAACAAGAAAATCCGTTAGCTTACACATGTTAACTAGTTACTTACGATTTGTTCTATTAGTATTATTAATACTCCTAATTAACATACCGAGTTGTATTTATAACTCCAGTACAAGAGTGAAGAACGTGCTCAGAAAGGAAAAGTCATGAGTTATGTCTATTTAAAACAAAACTATTTTTCCGTTAATTGAAAGTTGATAAAAACTGTCAGGATTTTTTAATGACATAACTAAAGTGGGACTGTTATTCTGTTACGCTCCCATACTGTCTACCAATACTATACATTACATCTCTTAGTCTATATTTGTCAGAGATACTAAATAATCTACATATGTGAGAACATTTTGACAATGAATTAAAATGACAGATTGAGTGGCAGGTTTATATTTGTCTAAGCAGATATAACACTCATACACACAATGCCTCTGCTCGTACTCTCGTACTCTATTTTACTTCATTCTCAACATCTACCGCTATCTCTATTTCTGTGTTTAATGTCTCTCTTCATTTCAACAAATGAATGAAATAGAAAGCTCCATCAAATTTATAAGACTAGAGAAATTTCATTTCCTCTAAAGACGCAAATTCTCTGACTCTATTCACACCATTGAGATTTTCTCGCGATTTATTCATTAAACCACTTCCTGACATACATCTTTACATGTATGTACACATATTGTATACACAAGGTGTTTTATTTGAAAATAATTTTATTTTTTTTACAGAAAAAAAATTTATTATTATTATATTTTTTTCTAAAGATAAAAAAATTTTTTTTAAAATAAAATTGATGTCTTAAAGGACAATTGCAAAGACAGCTGAGGAAAGGTGTCAAAGTACTGTGAAACAAACCACTGGTTTCAAAAAGTGCATGAATAAATACATAAACGTCAATACAAGTATGGAAGAAGTAAAAGAATAAATAAGAAATAAGAAAGAATGGAATAATCGAAAGGGAAAGGAAAAAGCGATAGGACAAAAAGTAAAGGGATTAATGGATTGTAACGGAGTAAAGCAATAACGACGTGACTTGGGTAATCTCCTGGAGAATAGTAGCGAAGAATAATAAGGTGAAGGCTTGAAAAGATGAGATCTAATATCTCGGTCCAGAGTTAAGTTGTCGAATAAGAATAAATATGTCGGGAGTTTTGGACGAGCTGGACATTCCGGGGAGATTCCTGAGTTTTATAATTTAAAAGTAAGTTCTTTTGTCGAGGAGCCAAGCGACTTGCTGAGCTAAAATATCCACCGATACCAAAGAAAGACGTTAAATAAATAAACTAAATGGGAAAGAGGTTCCAGTAAAGAGAGAGAATGAACCGATCACGTTTCGACATTTGACGGGATCCGATTATCCGGGGCTATATAGTCCACCTCTTGCTTCTGCTTCTACTTCAGCTTTACTTTACTTTATTTTACTCCTTTTTTTCTTTTTATTTATATTACTGTCGCCGTCGGAACAGCTGCTTGCACTCAGAGATGCGACAAACTATTTTTTCGCTACACCCTGCTGGCTAACAATCCTTGTCATTTAATCACCGTAATTAACAGTTTCACTTTCTTTTTTTTTTTTTTTTTTTTTTTTTTTAGCGCTTGTTATCGGTATGAATTATAGATTTGTTTATATTCTACTCGAAAGTACCAAGTGAATATTGCATAATTTTTTAACATCTGGACTTTATTTTTGATGGCAATAAAATTTACTTGTATATTATTAATTTTTATTTCAAAAAAATTATATGTTAAGACTTAATTAAATATTTATTTATGATTGTAATTTTTTTTAAATTAAATTCTTTTTATATTTTTTTTAAACAATAATTTATTTCAATGTATTTTAAATTATTAAAAGCATATACTTTTTTAAAAGCATTTTAAATTACTTTAAAATGATGAAATGTAAAATTTATGATTTACAATTTTTGTAAAAATTTGAAAAAAGGATGCAAATTTTTAAAATAATTTTTTTAATTAAAATTTTTTTTTTAAATTCAAAACTTTTAATTTTTATAAATATGATAAGCAATACTCATATCATAAAAATAAAATCTAAATCTAGTAATAAATATAACCCCGAGATTTCGCTGTTGATCCGTGCGTACATACAATAAAAAAAAGCGAATGTCTCTGTGGTTCTGAGAATAAACGAGATCGGATCTGGTATCCCTTTACCAGCAAAAGGATTCGACTGGGTGTAAGGTCTGAGGCTCTGGTGTGCATAATAACCCATATTCTACTACAAATACTCAATACTCATAGTTATCGAGTACGTAGGTGGTACAGGCGTAAGAATCGATCGTGTGCTCGTTGAGCACGAAATTCCTTAGCTTATCGCGCGCGGTAGCTTCTCAGGAACGAGACGTGTACTCGATATATGTTTCGACTATAGACATATGCATAGACGTACCAAACCCGGCTGTAAAGTATCACACACCGACACACCTTTGGGAAGCAAAGCGTCTTTTTGTGTACCAGCATCTATTCTCAACTCCCTGGTATGGATATCAATACTCAAACTCACACTGGTACTCTTCAGTGCTTATGAGAATATTAAATCCAATAATCCTGCCGTCATTGATCCGGGCATTTATTGGCCATAGACCCGCCTATTCATGACCCGATAAAAATTTCGGTGACGAGTCAATCGATCAATCACCAGCCTCGACTTGTATTTTGTATTGTACTTTTTGTGGTATGACAGGAGTCAAAATATCTTTTTTTTTTTTAAATTACTACGTGCAGCTATATCAATGTCCGTGTAATATAATCCAATTGAAAATTCAATCTTATATATATGTATATATCTTATAATATATAAATGGACGGGTATCAAGTATTAAGGAGTCCCGTCGCTGCCCACGCTCAAAAATTAGGTTGTTATATGACGCTATCTCGGGAAGTCTCGTGAGAATCACATCATTCTTTACTCCCTGTGGATTCTCATGGATTTTTATCTACAGTTACTTACATGGAAGTAAAGTCGTTGAGTAAGTAGTGAGTACATTTAAATCCCCATGGAAAAATATATAGATACATTGTTAAAAAAATTTTTTTCTTTAATTTTAGTATACAAATACGTATATCAAAATTAAATACCTACGAAAAAAATTTAAAATTAAAATTTAGAATTATCAAGCTTAATCATTTTTATACGTCTCGTTAAAAAGTCATTTTATTGAATATTTGACACCAAAAAATCAAATTAAAAAAAAAAATCGAACTCGTGTGGGTTCAACTTTTAAATTTATCGATATCATTAGAGAAAAAAGTACAATACAATCACAGAAATGAATTTTACGTAAATTTTTGTAAAAAATTATTTTTTGTAAAGTTATATGTCTAAATAATTATTAAGTTTATAGAGAAAAAAATTGGTTAGAATTTACATTAGATTTATTTTGAACATTTTGTCGACTTTATTGCGATTTCATCTGCAAATTAATCGTATAAATTCTATTGTCTCATTACCAGAACAATTGTGAGGTTTAATAGGTCTGATTTCATCTCCTTTTTAATCTGATAAGTGTAAATGGGTTACAAGACAGCTGAACCGCAGAAAATTAATCCACGATGATTTAAAGCAAGAAAATTCATAATTAGGGTGAAAATAATCGATAATTTCTCATTAATTTTTAATAATATACTGCAATAATTTCTGTAAAATATTTAAATGGTAAATTTTGTCACTTTTCTTCTTAAAAATAAAGATAATAAGATATATATATAATGTACAATATGCCAGTCTCCTTCACCAGCTGTCAACGACTCGTTATATCTGTAAATTTCTTGAATAATTTCGATCTACATATCTCAACGTAAGAATGAAATCTTAAAGAAAACATTCTTTATGAATCAAGTCTTTTTTTTTTCCTCGTAGTTAAATAAAATTAAAATTAGAACCCGCAATAAAAAATTTCTACCTCGGTCATCAAAAATGGTAATAAAGTTGGCCCTCCTTTGAAATAGGAGGCTCAAAATATAAAGCAGAGAGTGGGCAGGATGTGAATGATCCATCCAGATGATTCAGTAGTCTGACAAATACCAGGGGAATTTAGTTACATATGGAGCGTATAAAGAGAAACGAATCTCTCACAGGAGGACACATCAGAATAAGAATACGAATACGAATAAAAAGTGTAAGATGTAAAAAGAGAAAGCCGAGCATGTGAGCCGATTGGAGGAAGAAGAAAGAGGAAAGGGTGCTCCTGGGATGAGGCTGGATCCCAACATGTCCAGGCAGTGTCCCCCGCTGCGAGACACTCGTAATGACCGACTCGATCTTATCAACTTCTACGAGCAGAGTCCAGTGCTCCTTCTACTCTGCGAGCCATTGTACATACTTATCTCGAAGCTGCTCATGCTGCTCGAGTTCCTCCCATCCAAGCTACAGCTCAAGAATTGAGACTGCTTGCAATCCCTTTCTGCATCTCCCAGTGCACCTTCTCAGTCTTCTCTTAGCTTCGTTTTCTGTTTTCTGTTTTTCCTTCCATCTCCATCTGCTGTCTCACTGTGCTCTCTATCTCGAGCTAAGTTGAAGTTAAAGGATTCACTCTTCTCTCTTTTCTCTTAAATTCACGTCTCGCCTCTTTCATCTCAGAAGACAGAGACTAAGACAACACGAGAACGACAACGACAACAAAAGATTCACCCAGAACTTAGAACTCTGCATCAGAGAGCGCAGGTGCAAGTCGGCATTCGTTTAACCCTCAAAGACTTTTCTCTATAAATATATACATACATTTCCACTCTTGGACGGCAAACCTTGTTAATGAGAATGCAAATGGGAAGAGGAAAGTAAATAAAAATAGAAGACCCAAGAGAGCTCAAGCGATACCCGATAACGTTCCTACATTCGATCGAGATGCTAGTCCTATTGCTTCTGCTCTCCAGCCATTCTCTCTACACTCTTTATGCCAATTATATTCAATCCAATTACGTACTAATGCTATTATTACTAACGCCGTAAGAATGGTATGTATTTACGATTTTACTTCGCAGAAAATCGGTAGGTTCATGTGCTAATGGAATTTTTCAACGATTTTTTATTAATGTAACCATTTACGCCAGACATTTTTTTTCGAAGGGAGTTGTTACGAAATCTACATGTAAGTTTTGATGGAAAGTCGAATTAAGAGCAATGACGTCTTAAATCACAAATTTTTATGAATAGAAAATAAAGAGCTTTATATATTGGCGGAAAAAAATATTAATATGACCATTGCCGATGAAATGTAGACATATTTGAATATGTTTACCTTGATAATGCTTAGTGTGACATAATATGCCTGTTAATAGATTTTTAATCAAAGATAGTAACGAAAAATTTTAACAGATGGCGCATTGTCTCGAAATTTTCTCCTTACTAGAGAGTTAAATTTAAGATATTTAAGTCTAAAATAAAAATTACATTTTAACTTTCCTAAGAAGCTTATCTTTAATTTATTTATTTATTGTTTAACCAAATACTAAACTAATTTTTGTTCAGTAAATTATGTTAATTAACCATCAAATATTCTAAAAAATTAAAATTAAAATTAAGAAAATATTTTTTCTTTTTATAAATAGATAGAAAAAAACATTGTCATTGCATTACAATCTGAAAAATGACCTCTTACTTTCAGAATTAATTTTCCGTCCAACAGAAACAACAAAATCCATAAAAGGCACTAAAATCTCTTTAGCAGAACCTAAAAATAAACGACCAGCAAACTATGAAGCATCAATTGTCTTAGAACTACTCTACCCCGGAAATTAGAGTCAATTGGTGGTCGGTGTAGCAGTAATGCGAAGGATCTGTCATGTCTTATGTCAGATTAGATGAGTGGGTATAAGGCACAGAGTGTATATACTAAATATACAACATACAATATACTATTGGACTGGTCTGTTGTGGGTTAGTATCTCCGAGCTGACCGTTGGGGGCCACAAGACAGTCCCAAAGGCGATTAATCTCGGATTGGTGAGCCAGTCACTAGTCACGGCGTTATTACTTGCCATTAGCCGTCTAAATATTTAAATGCTCTGACCTACCGATCGCTTATGAATAAATTCCCTGTTCTCCTCTTCTCGAGCCATGACTGACGAATATAACTAAATAAAAATACACGTACAAATATCTTAAATAATATTCGGAGTTATTGATACCGAGCAATTACCTCCGAATCATTCTCACGGCATGGTATCATGTCAAGTATGTTGTGTATGTTGTAATATGAAAACCACCAATATTAGTGCGGATAATATCATTGCTTGCAGTGCTATTGGTAATACCAATAACTATTTAATTGCTTCCATTATAACGAAAGCTGTCGATGGATCTGCAGAGATCAAGGACACATATCTGATTCTGTTATACGTTATGTGCTCTGTACATCTAATCAGCGGGATTACGCCCTGTATGATTTGAAAGCTAATTAATCCCTGATAACGAGTAATAACCTACTCGTTATTGCCACTGCTCATTGCGATCAATGTTTATGGCCGCATAATGGGCGCTAATGAGTAAAAATGGTTGAGCTTTTGGAAGACAAATCCTCACTGTTTCCGAATGGGATTTGGTCTTGTTAACATTTGGCTGCTGATACTGTGAGTGAAAGGTTCATTTTGATAATTCTGAGGGTAAGGGTCTGCAAACTTTGGATGGTTAAAATTTTTTATTGTTTTGCAAAACTTAATTTAATATTGTCCTGTAAAAAAAAAATTATAATGCTTTTAGTTGGTGTAAACTTTAGATATTTTTTTTAAAGACACAAATTGTGTTTTTTTTTTCTCAAAAAAATTAGAACAGTTGCTGATAAAATTAGAAATTTAGGAAATAATTAAAGTTCTTAATTATAAAATTTTATTAATTTGAAAAATTGATAAAAATAATTCTTTATTATTTTTTTTTTATTTTGTAATTATATAAAAGTGAGTCTTTATATATTTTTATTCATAAAAATCTGAAAAATTAATTTTTTCATTGAGATAAAAATTTTATTTTGATAAAAATGAAATTTTGCTAATATTTTTAAAATAAAGAATTTCAACAATTTGAAGATAATAGATTAATTTTTCAACATTGGTATATTTTTTATTGGATAAATTAAAAAAAAAATCTTAATTTTTGTATTTTTTTTTTTTTTTAAATTGTCAAATGATAAGTATGGATAATATTTAAAAAAAATAAAAATGTATTAATTGAAAAAAAAATTTTTTTTAAATTTGAGCAGAATAATGTTTGATAAACCATCAAGTATTTTAATAAAAATGATTAGTAGGTTGTTAATTATCCGAATTCCGTTAAGCAGATAAATTGAAAATAGAAAATAGCATTGAATTTGAAGCAACGCCTCCAAGACATAAACAATGATTAGATTTCTATGAACCCAACTAAAATGTACAGTTACCTATGAGTGTATTATTTACGAGTATACGAGGCTATTATTTATAAAAATAGTTAAAGTTAACTATTAGTTAAAGTTAATGATTTTTTACCGCAAGACACGACAGTCGACAGTCTTAAAATTGGCAAAACAGAAAAAAAGTAAAAGTAAGAGTGGTGAGAAAGAACCTAACCGAGGAGAGTAGAGTAGAAAGATACAAATGGAAGAATACAATCACGGTAAAAATAAAGAAGATCACGAGCTGTCTACACCCACCCGCTAATTTCTCCGGCTATTAACCACGACTGTGAATATAAATCGACCTATTATAGGCCTTCTTCAAATGTAAAGAGAAACATCTCTCGTCCCATCTCGCCCTCGCTTTTCTTTTTATTTATATTATTACATTCCTTTTCCTTTATTCCTTTCCTTTCATCTACCTCTAGTCGAAGAATATAAATAGAACGAGTCCTTATTTCTCTTATTTTAATTTTATTTCTTCTTGCTACTCTCTTCTAGCTAGTCTTATAATCGCCCTGGAATAAAGATAACAAAATTACGAAAATTTTTAATGAAAACCATTACCATACTTTGGTAGTTCCATAATTTTTTTTTTTTTTAGTTTTATTTTTGATATTTAGAAATTATTTGGCGTAAAAATTTCGATAGTTTAAATAAATAATCTAAAAATTGGTGTTTAACTTACCGAAAAGCAAAAATTTTTTAAGTAAAACAAAATTGATTTAAACTTTTTTTTTTCATTTTCTCAAATTTTCCTGCTCGATTCGACAGACAAAAATTTTTATTTGAACTATTTTTATAAAGTAAATTTAAAACAATAATCATTCAAATGAATGTTCAATAAGTTTCAAAGCTTTTCATCTATTAAAAAATTTTTATTCCGACCCAAAAGTATTAATGTAATATTTCCACAGAATTTTCGCAATTACTAACTTTTTTTTCGTTTTCTACAAACTAATAATTTTCAAAAAATATACTTGTTTCTTAATTTCTTAGAATCAGTTTTATCAAAAAATTGATATTTAAATGAATTTTATTCTATTATTCTCAATAAAAAATATATAATTGTACATAAAAAATTCTAAATATCATTTTGATGGGTTAAAATATTCTAGACTAACTAGACAATTTCCAAAAAAAAAAAAAATTCAATGTTTCCTCGAAACAAATTGAAAAAACATACAAATAAGAATAAATTGAGGATTTATTCACCTGCAGGCGATCTATGAACAGCCTGATGACTGGGAGAGCTTTCATAGAAGACCGAGTAAGCCAGAGAAACAAAAAAATTGTAGAAATTATAATGCTGGAGGCCGGCTGATTAATCACGATATTTCTGTTGATACTTTAAGTGTGAAAAGTGAAATTACACCCCGAAGAGGAGAAACATGCATACATACACATACATATATATTTATAGAGTATTCACTCATGCCCATTGTTATCCTCGCAGTGATAGTCATACTCATTGTCACAGAAAGTTGAGCCGAGTTTCGTCCAGTTAAGCCCGGAGCTCCAGACACCATTTGCGAGTCTCATTTTTTATTCATTTTTGAATACTCACCTCAACTCGCGAGGTCTCAGCCTTCTCTCGAGGTATTGTGAGGGCTCGTCTCGGCGTCTGGAATGTCCTCAGGAAGGGAGATCGTTAACGTGGCAAGGACCAAGTACAACAAGGACTAAACTCTCTTCAGACTTTCTCGAGTTGTCAAAAGGATTTGCGTCATCCTCATCTCTCTGTATATAATATAATGGCGGTGCAGTGCAGTTAAGTACTGACAATGAAAGTGAAGAAGAAAGTGAAGGCATAAGGGCATGTCTAGATCTGCCCTCCGTCCTCAGTCTCTCAGCTGTTTATATCCCACTTGGATCTCGGATGGAGACTAACCCGGCTTCCGAAAGGAATATAATACCTGGAATGCGTCGTCGAGATCAGGACAGGGGATGCATGCATATTAATGCTCACTCTCTAGTAGGATTTCAAACTTGCTCATGAACATGTACAAGGAACAGAACGACACGATCCTTCCCAACGGCGAGCGCATTACCAACTTCCAGACCACGAATACGACAGAACAGATTCGAAACGTTTTACTCGGTTGGTTGTTTGATGTTCTTGCTCTTCAAGACATTTAATAATTTTTTTTAATTTTAATTCAAAATCATTTTAATCATTTTGGTCGCCTAAGCTCGTAAAAATTTTTTCTTATAGTCCACTATGTCTATAAATTATTTTTGATGTAATTCGGTATGAATATTGGCTCAGTATAGTGTAATATGTTTTCAAATGACTTCGTATGGTCATAAATGTCGATATATAATTTTTTGATCAAAATAGTTTTTAAAATCTCCAACAGATGGCGCATGGTCGATAAATCTTCTCACTATCAGAGAGTAACATTTTTGAAACTAAGTTTTAAAATAGAAAATCACATTTTCTTCTATTTTTTATTAGTTTCTTGTAAATTTTTTATTTTCCAAAAATTACAATAAATTGTATGTTTTATTTTTTATCAAGATTTTAAATCAAAGAAATTTTTTGTCTCCTAAATAGCATAAGTTTTCAATTCAATAAACTACTACCACAATTTTTTGTTTAATATGACATATTTATTGACATACACATTTCTCGAAGAAATACAAAATTGAAAAATTATCTTTTCATTCATATAGTCTGATATGGCCACATCAACCCAAATCAAAAATTTCTTCAACTGAATATTCAAAAATCCAATAATTATCTCGATCATCAATTCGACAACTCATCAATCATTTTGATAAATCCCAAATTCCACTAGCTTCATATGACGTTCTTCATGTTTAGATACATTGAAAGTACGTTGACCTCTCTTACTCAATTAAAAATTAAGAGTAAGTCCCTCGAGAACAGAAGGGAGCTAAGCTTTAACCTGTGACAAAATCCAGGGTAAGCCATTGATTTTATTTGTAGATTAACAGATGCACCGTGCACCAGCTTTAGTGGAACCTCCAGAAGCAACAGCGGCGACCGTGAATCTCGTGTGTGACCCTCACAGTTGGTGGTCGATTTATTATTTTTATTTTTATTTTCATTTTTAAATCAACCAATCTATAATATATAACTTGTCTTTTTAAAATTCCAGCCTTTTTGTCCTCATCGGACAAACTCCGCTCTGGGTTTATTTTTATTTGTTGTTATTATTTATGAACACGATCGCAGCAGAATCGATTTTGCCTCGGCTCAATGCCTACATACACCCATGATATATATTTGTTCATGTTCATGTGTGTTACACACATATGGGCCGTCGTTATCTATTTATTCGTTATTCGGTGTGTCATCGATAAAAGTGAGGATATTTTCCGGAAACGAGATCCTAGGATCCTGCAAGTGTCACTAAACGGTATGTCTCGGACATTAATGCCGACTGGTTCCAACGATCCATGATTTTTTATTCAAATTACGAGACTCCGTTTTTCCGATCCGATATCTGGAGGCTGTGTGTTGTGCTGGACTTGGAAAATCTTTCTGTGGATCGAGAAGGAGCTAAGACAAAGACAACGATGGGGATAAAGAAAGAAGTTTAACTCACCGAGGATTATTCACGACGCTGTTGGCTCCAACCACATTGGTTACCATACTGCCATGCTGAATCTTACTTGCAGATCCGACATCCGATATCCGACGGTTACCATATTCTAGTCGATTTGATTACGCATTGGAAATTTATTTTCTATTTTTTGTATTATTTCTGTTAAATAATCAAATAATAATAATAATGATATATAAATAAAAAAAATTTTTAAATGACCATATCAGGCTTGATATGTCCATGTATGCTCGAAAATAATTTTTTATTAAAAACTAGTTCTGGATATTAAAGACAGATGGCGCATGATCGCAGAATCATCTCCTTATTAGAGAGTTAAACTTGAGGTATAAAGATATAAAATAAAAAATTTTGTTTTTAATCTTCTAAAAACCTTAATACTGCTATACTTGATCAGATCAGGTCGTGTGAAAAAATTTTTACATGGAAAAAAATATCTGGAATTGTTCTCAGGATTTTTAAATGTCACATCGTTTTACAGTTTTACACGTATAATTATGTCAATCACACATGAATATTTCAGTAGCTTTTACTTAGTAACCGAATGAATACTTTATAAACATCCGCTGAAATGAAATATGATTTCTGAGAGATAAGTTGTTTCATTTTTCGAAGAAATTTATAGCCTGGAAGCTTTACTAATCTATGAATGAATAAATTGACACGGATAGTACAATAATTAATTGATTAACATCAGTCTTGTCCATTACATGATACATGAGAAAACATTTAATAATTAAATGAATGGATTATCAGACGATGAGTCTATTATTCCCGAATGATAAAATATTAAAGTTTTCCAAGTGTCTGATCAAATTCAGGTCACGATTTTCGGAGCTATTGAGTTTCCATCGAAATCATTTTATTTGAATGTTTCACAGTGATATTAACTAAATTCAATCTCTTCCAAAGTAATTAAAAATTTGATTCCACGCTTTTTTCAATTCTATTCCAAACATTTATAATGACAAAATTTAATTAGGATAATTTTTATTCCCACTTTTTAAAACAAGAAATTCCTAATTCACAAAGTTAAAAATGAACTCGAGAAGTTGAATTATAAACACAATAAAACCCAGGTGTATCTCTCACAGTCGAGTGGCTGAGAACAACGGGGATGAAGACTATCAATATGTCTTGGAACTTGATGGGTCCGATCGAATATTCGATTAGCTCGCGTTTCATGCCTGGCTATCCGCAATAGACGGTTACATCACTGTCGACTCGAACAATAGGTAGTCCCAGTCAATAATCCGATCCATGATGCATCCAACACTCGGACAATAGTCAGCCTCTCAAGGAGACAATCTGCGATATCATACCTAGAGCCTTCAGTCAGCCGAAAATCTGAAGCCAGAAGCTAGAAACTGGATGCTGGGATAGTTCTCAGGACCAGAGGGGGTATGTTATGGAGTTTGATGCCAGAAGAGCCAGGAATCAATATGTCCCAGCGGAGGTTCGCTGCGAAACCCTTATTTCACGGTTGACAGAGACGAAATTGCCGGCTAATTACTACCTTGGTAATTAGTGGAGATGTTAGTTTGCTTTTGTGCTGGAATGGCGTCTCCGCCGCCTGTGTATTGCGACCACAAATGTCCCACCGAATTGGATACGTGGTGTGTCTCATCAACCTCGTCTAACTGCTCCAGAAATGGATGCCAGGTCTCTAGCAATGCTGTATTACACCGACACGACACTCTGGGGGTGTTGTGGCTCCAATTATTCCACACAGAGCGCCATTACATGTTACATTACATTACAAACAGTGTTAGTTAGTGGTAGTTAAGTGCGCTGAGCAGGAGCCTCCTTATTACCTATTTCACGGCAATTCTCACCCTCATTTCTTCCCTTCTTTATTCCCTTTGTAGTTCCAAAGAGCTTCATAAGCGTGAGCATGTATAGACCGGGATCTAGTCTCCTGAAGCTACACAACGGCCAAGCTCCTTACTTCGGGTCTTTAATTAGCTCCAGTGACTTTCCAGCCTCAGTCTTGTTAACCTCGTTGTAATTTCCCAATTCGAGTACATATGAGTAAATATACACTTCAGCAATTAGTCCCGTTGCCGTTCCAAGTCTCGAGCGAGCCGTTTCCCCCCCTTTTCACCCGACAAAGACTCTTCATGCTTGGGCTATAACGAGCTTTATGGACGGTAAATAAGGGCCAAATGTAGTGATGGCTTCGGGACAAGAAATGTGCTGGCACATGTGTTTTGAATTGAAGACATCTTTGGAGTTTTAGGAAGATTTACTGGTTTTATGGTCATTTAGATTTTGGTGGGTGGTCAAGGTTGTAATTAGTTAATGTTTTGATGTTAGTACAGAAAAATCTGTCGAGTTTACAGTTTCAATATTGTTAAAACATAACTGTTAAATTTATATTTTTTAAAATAGAATTTTTATGTTATAAAAACTTTTAATTTGTTAAAGTCAATTTTATATTTGAAAAAATATTTAATTTAAATAGGAAAAAATCTCAAATTTAGCAGAAGATAATTTATACGTTTTACACTGAAAAAAAAAGTGTTAAAGTAGCATGGAAAAAATTTTGAATTCAGATTTAAAAAAAGCAAAATTCAAATTTACAAGATATTCAAAAATTTCTTCTAGTAAATTTATCAGAGATATTTTATAAATACAATATAAACTGAACATTTTAATTTTTTACATATTTTATTTGGTGTATTTATAGAGACATTAAAATTACTTCATTAAAAATTAAAAATCAAGATGCTGAAGTCCAGAAAGTATCAGTACATTCATAAATTATTTAGTTTCGCTCAATATCTTAAATTTCCAATAGTATTCTCATATTTTATATTTGTGAAATATTAATAGCCCAATAGCCGAAAACGTTTTGTAAATTAACTTATTCAACGGACATAAATAATTCAATGCAAAGAAAATGTTATATATAATTGCTGTTTCAAGATAAGTTATGTTCAAATGACCCGATTCGCTGAAAGCTTTTCTGTTAAATAAATAATTCATAAAGAAACTAAATAATGGAATTTTAAAAAAGATGACAAGTAGCGCATCTATTATTAATCCGATAAAAAGGATTAATTATTCATTATATTATCGTCGATAAATATTTTATCAAATATGAAGACGAGAAGAAATTAGTCTGACGAGACATAGCTTGTACTTAAAAAGTCTGCGATAATCAAGAGCTCTATCGGGTGGTGGATAGTGAGTCGTGGATTGATCGGGCTTAGCATTATTAGATCTAGAGTGAACTCAGGATCAAGTTTAGGCAGAATTAATCGGCTTATTGCATAAAAGCGGGCTTCTCAGTAGACAGGGGCACTCTCTTAGCCCGGATCTGAAACGACCACAGAGGTCGCACAGCAGGATCAATCTCGTTCACTCTCACGCGTCCTTCCTCCCCTGTCTGAGAATCCTCCACCCTTTCTCCTGTCCTTAAATCGTATTCCCGAGTAGTAGCCCATAACATATACATACATAGGAATGGCGGCCTTAGAACACTACGTGAGGCCCGGTCACGACTTTTGGGGTCTCTCAAGACCCGAGCTGTACCAGAGTAGAGGACCCCCCTCGACGATTCAGCGACTTCCCATCCCTCCCCTTGTTTTATCTCCTCATACATGGACGTATACACTACATACACATATTTCCCGGGTAACAACAACATAAGTCGTATCATATGTACTCATCTCCTTACTATACTCACTGTACTTGCACTCGACACTGGCATGTCCAACTGGAAATTCGTCTTCCACGTCAAACGATAATACGTGAGCAAAAGTCGTGCCGCTCCACTCATGTCATCTCTTCTTATTCTGTTTCTGCTTACAGAACCTCTCAGGAACTCACTATCTGCTCGACGGTGAGCCTCGTCCTTTGCATTTGATCCATAATGGCCTTCCGAATCGCTAATTGACCTCCAACACCGTTAATCGGTAAATTATTTATAATTAATTAATTATACTTCATCGTTTGTTTCGGTCTCTAGCAATGCTGTATTACACCGACACGACACTCTGGGGGTGTTGTGGCTCCAATTATTCCACACAGAGCGCCATTACATGTTACATTACATTACAAACAGTGTTAGTTAGTGGTAGTTAAGTGCGCTGAGCAGGAGCCTCCTTATTACCTATTTCACGGCAATTCTCACCCTCATTTCTTCCCTTCTTTATTCCCTTTGTAGTTCCAAAGAGCTTCATAAGCGTGAGCATGTATAGACCGGGATCTAGTCTCCTGAAGCTACACAACGGCCAAGCTCCTTACTTCGGGTCTTTAATTAGCTCCAGTGACTTTCCAGCCTCAGTCTTGTTAACCTCGTTGTAATTTCCCAATTCGAGTACATATGAGTAAATATACACTTCAGCAATTAGTCCCGTTGCCGTTCCAAGTCTCGAGTGAGCCGTTTACCCTCCTTTTCACCCGACAAAGACTCTTCATGCTTGGGTTATAACGAGCTTTATGGACGGTAAATAAGGGCCAAATGTAGTGATGGCTTCGGGACAAGAAATGTGCTGGCACATGTGTTTTGAATTGAAGACATCTTTGGAGTTTTAGGAAGATTTACTGGTTTTATGGTCATTTAGATTTTGGTGGGTGGTCAAGGTTGTAATTAGTTAATGTTTTGATGTTAGTACAGAAAAATCTGTCGAGTTTACAGTTTCAATATTGTTAAAACATAACTGTTAAATTTATATTTTTTAAAATAGAATTTTTATGTTATAAAAACTTTTAATTTGTTAAAGTCAATTTTATATTTGAAAAAATATTTAATTTAAATAGGAAAAAATCTCAAATTTAGCAGAAGATAATTTATACGTTTTACACTGAAAAAAAAAGTGTTAAAGTAGCATGGAAAAAATTTTGAATTCAGATTTAAAAAAAGCAAAATTCAAATTTACAAGATATTCAAAAATTTCTTCTAGTAAATTTATCAGAGATATTTTATAAATACAATATAAACTGAACATTTTAATTTTTTACATATTTTATTTGGTGTATTTATAGAGACATTAAAATTACTTCATTAAAAATTAAAAATCAAGATGCTGAAGTCCAGAAAGTATCAGTACATTCATAAATTATTTAGTTTCGCTCAATATCTTAAATTTCCAATAGTATTCTCATACTTTATATTTGTGAAATATTAATAGCCCAATAGCCGAAAACGTTTTGTAAATTAACTTATTCAACGGACATAAATAATTCAATGCAAAGAAAATGTTATATATAATTGCTGTTTCAAGATAGGTTATGTTCAAATGACCCGATTCGCTGAAAGCTTTTCTGTTAAATAAATAATTCATAAAGAAGCTAAATAATGGAATTTTAAAAAAGATGACAAGTAGCGCATCTATTATTAATCCGATAAAAAGGATTAATTATTCATTATATTATCGTCGATAAATATTTTATCAAATATGAAGACGAGAAGAAATTAGTCTGACGAGACATAGCTTGTACTTAAAAAGTCTGCGATAATCAAGAGCTCTATCGGGTGGTGGATAGTGAGTCGTGGATTGATCGGGCTTAGCATTATTAGATCTAGAGTGAACTCAGGATCAAGTTTAGGCAGAATTAATCGGCTTATTGCATAAAAGCGGGCTTCTCAGTAGACAGGGGCACTCTCTTAGCCCGGATCTGAAACGACCACAGAGGTCGCACAGCAGGATCAATCTCGTTCACTCTCACGCGTCCTTCCTCCCCTGTCTGAGAATCCTCCACCCTTTCTCCTGTCCTTAAATCGTATTCCCGAGTAGTAGCCCATAACATATACATACATAGGAATGGCGGCCTTAGAACACTACGTGAGGCCCGGTCACGACTTTTGGGGTCTCTCGAGACCCGAGCTGTACCAGAGTAGAGGACCCCCCTCGACGATTCAGCGACTTCCCATCCCTCCCCTTGTTTTATCTCCTCATACATGGACGTATACACTACATACACATATTTCCCGGGTAACAACAACATAAGTCGTATCATATGTACTCATCTCCTTACTATACTCACTGTACTTGCACTCGACACTGGCATGTCCAACTGGAAATTCGTCTTCCACGTCAAACGATAATACGTGAGCAAAAGTCGTGCCGCTCCACTCATGTCATCTCTTCTTATTCTGTTTCTGCTTACAGAACCTCTCAGGAACTCACTATCTGCTCGACGGTGAGCCTCGTCCTTTGCATTTGATCCATAATGGCCTTCCGAATCGCTAATTGACCTCCAACACCGTTAATCGGTAAATTATTTATAATTAATTAATTATACTTCATCGTTTGTTTCGAAATTAATTATATTTCTTTTGATTATTTTTATTGAACACTTTTTAGCAAAAAAAATTTTTTTTTATTATAATTTTGTCAATAATTTAAAATTTTTTTAAAAATGATAAAGAATTTAAATTTATTTTCTCTAAAAATTTTTAATATTTTTTTTTATTATAATTTTGTCAATAATTTAAAATTTTTTTAAAAATGATAAAGAATTTAAATTTATTTTCTCTAAAAATTTTTAATATTTTTTTTTATTATAATTTTGTCAATAATTTAAAATTTTTTTAAAAATGATAAAGAATTTAAATTTATTTTCTCTAAAAATTTTTAATATTTTTTTTTATTATAATTTTGTCAATAATTTAAAATTTTTTTAAAAATGATAAAGAATTTAAATTTATTTTCTCTAAAAATTTTTAATATTTTTTTTTAGTTTATAAATTTGTTTCTAATCACTGATTTATGAAAAAAAAAAAAATAATGTAATTAAACACTTTTTTAATTAATTTTCAAGTCCATTTGTAGTCAATTCCGTGTTATGTACTGCTCCCTTGTCCGTAGTTATCCGAATTGACAATCGGGAACTTTTGAATGTTACACGTTACATGTTGGGACGTGAAGTACCTTAAATCAGTAGTCATATGATGTAAGATAGCCGGTACTTACACCTTACGTTGGAGGCTGCAAAAAAGGATACATGTGGCCGGTTGTTGGCTCTCGGTTCTCAGTTCTCACCCAGGTGCATATAAGTGTACACCCGTACGGGTGTTGTCCGTAGTATCCTCTTCGTATTCGCATTTGCCGGACGCATTCCCCAAGCTTGTGTCTTGTGTCTTGTGTGATATCCATGCACGCGATGCCAGGTGTACTACACTCGTAACACATAGTTGGTACACTGCTAACTGAACAGCAACACGGCATCAAGATCCTTTGTCCCGCGGGAGGCCTCCGCTAAAGGATGACGCTCGCTTTATAACGATAGAACGTCCAGTCTGATGCATATTACGCTCCTTTATGTTCTCTCCAATAGTGTCTATCTGCATTACATAGATGGTTGATGCTACCTGTACACCTTTTGTGAATAGAAGAGAATATGTGGTCTGGAAAACACTTAAGCCCGAAAAATTAAACACTAATGTATCTTTTTATGTTTATTAAGCTGGATCTAAAGAGTAAAATCATTTTGTCTTTTTTTTTTTTTCAAAACATGTTTTTCAATATGTCAAAAAAGTAATCGTTCAAAAATTTGAATTTTTTTAATTTGTACAAAATTTTTAGTTAAAATTTTATTAATAAATTTCTGTTTTTAAACTTTACAATTTTGTTATTCATTAATAAGTTACGATATACATACGGACAAGGCATAATTGTATAACGAATTGAATGCTCTACAAAAAAGGTTTCTATCAATTTTTTCATGAATTCATTTTTTCAAAAATTATTGAAGCTCAAAGTTAAATTATATAAATTTCGAATTTCTTTCATCACTGAAATAAAATTTGTTTGAAGACTTTGAATACTTATAATTAATTAACAAATCATTACATTTGAACGATCAAGATATAGTTATGTAGAGAATTAAATGCTTCACAAAAAAGGAATTTTACAATTTTCCAAAAAATCTATTCCTTTAAAAGTTATTTCAAATTTTTTTCCAAATTATACTAAAAAATTAAAAAGATTAATTTTTTTATCTCCATATTTCTTGAAATTTAATTTCTACTATTCATTTCAAACAAATGAAACACAATCTAGAATACATATAATTAGTAATTCATCTTGAAAAAAAAAATAAATAAATAAAACAATATCAGAGAGATATATTAATTAAATTGAAATGAAAATCATAACCAGCAGCAGATGGTAACAGTAAATTATAATTATGAGTGGTGTATCTCTACAATAACGTATATATAATCCTCGTTGAAGATAAATAGTACCACATTACAATAATTAACGCAGTTGTTGGCAAGCACTTGTCACTAAATGTTGTATCCTAAGGCGCATCAATCCGAAGCTGCTTGAAGCCTTGGATTCCCGAGGGTGGTGCTCGCTCACCCACATAGAATTATATCAAACTGGAGAATAAAGCGATCTATTACCTCACGTTTATGCATTTATGAAGCACCTACACTATGAAGCACTTACACATGAGCTGGAACTTTCTTTGTCTTGGGTTTATCTAGCGCGAAGCAGAGTTACAGGCCAATATTTAATGTTTAATGTTTAATAGTGAATGTTGGAAGGTGTAAGGTGTCTCTGAAAGTTAAACGGTGTGCGTTGAGGATGATAAAGGCACTTTGAGACCATTAATAATGGCGCCCACTGAAAGCAAACCAAAGCACGAATATTCGTATTCGTATTCGAGCTCCGGTGCTTAATGCTAAGTAAAGAAGCTTACTCTTTCTTCTGTCTTATTTTTCTTGTTTTTCTTTTTTTTTATAACGTTAGACTGCAAGAGACAGTTGTATTTTAGATGCAAATGGCATTCTATCTGCATGAAATACGTACGGCGAACAGTTTCAGTTTCCCGGTGTGGTTTGCGTTTATACGAAAGACGTCTGAGAGTATCGGAAAGAACCTGGCTCACGGGTTCTGTTCTGTTCCTCTTGCCGATCGTTCGATAATTTCGTAAAGAGCTGAGAAATATGCGGAACAAGTCGAGAAACTATTATAGGATATAGAAACTCGAGATGGAGAGTAAGAGAAACTATAACGAATTCGTTATTCTAATTCGTCGTACAACCAATAGAAGCTATTATGGATTTTACTTTCCGGAATTACAAGACTTCTGCCTACTTACATTATCTAGATTATGAATGTAAAACTGAACTTATACTTCGTACAGGTTACATGAGCCTTAGTGGTAGAATAATCCTGACCTATTTTCATTTAATCAAGAAATTTTTTGTATTACTTTTTGGAGTGTAAATTTGACCGAAATTCCGTAAAATATTTCTTGAAATTTTTTCATTTAATTAAAAAATATCAACTTCTCAAAATAATTGTTTTTTTCTTGAAAATTTTCGAGATTAATTTTTTTCTGAAAAATTGTTAAAACTGTTTAAAATAATTTTAGTTTGATCTAAGAGAAATTATTTGTTTATTTATTTATAACAATAAAAACAAATTTTGTGATTTTTTTGGCAAAAAATTAATAGATTTAATTGATCATTTTAATAAAATACAAATTTTTTTCATTGGTTTTCTGATATTATACGGCAAGGTGACTTCTTAAGCACAGTTCTACAATAAAATGTTCATCAGGTATAGGGCTTAGCTTTTCTCTCAGAAGAACGAATTACCGATAGATGGTTTTATTTTTATCTTTTTTTTTTCTTTTAATACTTGGTCTAACAATCATTATCGTTCTAGCGAAAAGATTTAACTAGTTGATATTGACCCACATATTGCTGGCAGCTTGAGTATAAGTATGCAGCTGTATCTTGAGATAGCAGATTGTTGAAATACTTTTGAGAGTTTTTATAAATAGATAGGAAAAATTGAAAATGTCACGGTTTAAGTTTGAGATAAGAAATTTTCGAAATTAAGACATTTTAGAGGATGAAAAATTTAGTGGAAATGTTAATTCATTAGTGAGATAATTTAAAAAAAATACTATTTTTATTTGATTATTGAAATCATTAAATTAATAAAGAAGAAATATATTGAATTTTTCACAATTTTAATAAAATACATATTTTTGATTGTTAATTTTTGGCAAATTTTTGTGCATAAAAATTTTTTTTTTAAATAAAGTTAAAGATTTACAAAATATATAAAAAAATTTACCAAAAATGAACCATTAAAAAGAAATATTTTTTAAATTATTCAATCAATTTCTTATATTTTAACACATATCTTCAAAATAATTTTTTTAATGAACTATGTAATACAAATAATTTAAAAACCTTAAAATTTCAAGCTTCTTCCCCAAAAAAGTAACTCAAAAACCTCTAAACCATAAAAAGCCTTAATGTGTAAAAAATCAACTACCATTCCCAAAATTCTCCACCCGATTCCAAAATTAGATAAAGCATACCAGCTTGGAAACCCAATTAAAAGCCTCTGTCCTACATATATTTCACCCAGTAACCCCGATAATTTTCCCGGAAATCTTCTTTGAACTATAACAAAGATTATAACCGTACGTACCAAATTCTGAGCGCAGCGGGGGTGCATTACAATCACACACCGAAAAGAGTGAGTTCAGGCAGAACACTAAAGGCCGTGAGCAGTTAAGAAGATTATCCTCAGGAGGGAAACTAAGCCGGCGATTTGTCTCTAAATAATTGTGTCGTCTTAATGCAGCCTTTGAGCTGTCCGATACGCGTGGCAAAATAATTTTGACTTTCAACCAGCCAAGCTTCAGTTAAAGAAAAAAAAAAATAAAAAAAAAAACAGGTAAATTTCTTCCTTTATTTAATGGAATTCCTCTACAATGCTGTTTCCCGAATAGACGCCCCCGAGAATTAGAGAAAGTGTCACCAGGCAGCCCAGTGTCCATCTTTTGTCGTGATTACCTCCTGACCTAGTGAAGCTATTTCGGCTGATTACCCGGGCGATTAGTGCCGGTTGTCAGCCGGATATTTACAAACACCGAGGGGTCTCGGAATCGGTATCGGTCCTTCTTGGTACATTAGCCACTAGGACACTGGGACATTCGAGCATTAGGACACTAATTCTTACCCGACAGACCGAGACCAAGACCGACATACATGTATAATATCGAAGACCGGAGCGGACTCCAGAATCAACCAGCGTGCACAAGATAGCATATCTATATGCAGAGACTAATATAGTGTAAAGACTGTGATGCGATGCTCAAAGCGTGCCAGTGGGTCAAGGGAAGTCGAGGCGGAGCAGCATACATCCTGGACTCACGCTGCGAGACTCGAGATAACATGGGAGGTCCACGATAGGTCTTGCAGGTATCATTATGCTCGTGCTCATACGACCGCTCTTTTTGCCTCTTATTGCCTCCCTGAGTCCCGAACAATCAGACTTTTTTCACGGCTGACCCGCGGGACCCCTTTGCTTGCGAACTTCGGTCCGCACATCCAGAAAAACAGCGAAAAATAGTGATAATAATAATATTGAGAGGAAAAAGTAGGAACTACAGCGAGAAACATGCGATTCGCTGAAAGAAAGAAGCTCCTAGTTTTATTTCCGCTGTAAGAACTCTTTGTCTCTGTTGCACCCACAGTAGGCGGAATTTCCCCCCTCTTTTGCTACTGGTGACCGCACGAAAGTACGAAAGTACCCGAGTGCGACTGCAATGGCATGCCGGGTATGGAGGAAATTTATGGCTTCGTCGGGATTGGGATTTGTCGGGTTAGGTATAGAATGTGTATGTATAGAGCACAGAGGGACCAAGGACACGTGGTGGCCGGTACACAGCCGCATTTAAGCAGTGTTTCAGTAGCTCAGGGTGGTAAGAACCGATGGTATTGTGTTACGTGTAACGAGGAAGAGAAGCTACGAATAACAGGGACGGTTTTTGTCCTCAGACCAGCTATTGGGTCATATTCGGTCTATATCTACTGCTACATGCTGGATACTGGATGTAGTCGCTGTAATATAACAGTAACAGTTATAGTAATAGTAACAGTGGACGGTGGACATGAAAAGCCGAGGCATAAACCTTCGCCGCTGGAAACTGCCAGCTCGGGAGGAGTCTCTACCTACTTTCGAGGTATATTTATGAGGGGATTTCATTTGGTAAGAATTATTTATTGCTCATCAAACAAAGCATTGCGCTGGGAGCTCTTCTAGGCTGCAATTACTCAAACTCTGAGGGCATGGTTAACTTTGATGATAATAAGTGAGAGTGAGATTATGTTAATAAATATGTGGTGTGATATTATTCGGAGAGAGTGATGCATTTATTATAGGGTCTTGTGTAGATTTAATGATGAGAATTTCAAGTTTTTCAGAAGCATTAATTGATGGATAATTTATTTTATGGAAAAAAAAAATCTCATTATCTTTTTTGCTAATTACTATATTTTTTTTAATTTGAAAAATTTTTTTTGCTAATTTATAATTTTTAAAATAAATCCCATACGTCTGACCGCGGTACTTACACTCACCCATTATACATGAGTATGCATGTACAATACTGACCGTAGTTTAACACAAGAGCGCCTGAGGCCTTTCAACAGCTATTTTCATTTTGAAGGTATCATATTATGCGGATTTGAACCTGGCCCGTGTTTCCACTTGTTGTGGGGTGTTACTGTTGCATGGTTAGTTTTCAGATCGAGATTGTTTTGATGATGATACTCGAAGAGTTCGGGTGTATCATATGTTACATGTATATATGGATGAATTTGAAGAGAGTTGCGCCCCGAAGATGCCCCAGGCGATTTACCCAGCGGAATAACACTCGCCCTTAATATCGGCCCAGACTTTAAAGCCGATATGGATTATTTTTGCTAATTTATAATTTTTAAAATAAATCCCATACGTCTGACCGCGGTACTTACACTCACCCATTATACATGAGTATGCATGTACAATACTGACCGTAGTTTAACACAAGAGCGCCTGAGGCCTTTCAACAGCTATTTTCATTTTGAAGGTATCATATTATGCGGATTTGAACCTGGCCCGTGTTTCCACTTGTTGTGGGGTGTTACTGTTGCATGGTTAATTTTCAGATCGAGATTGTTTTGATGATGATACTCGAAGAGTTCGGGTGTATCATATGTTACATGTATATATGGATGAATTTGAAGAGAGTTGCGCCCCGAAGATGCCCCAGGCGATTTACCCAGCGGAATAACACTCGCCCTTAATATCGGCCCAGACTTTAAAGCCGATATGGATTATGTAATAGACACTAGCTACTTGATTAAATTTCTACCCTACAGCCATATGCTAGCCTTAATGTAGTTTCTCGTTTAATTTTTAGTGGTTATAAGTTATGCAAATTGAAAGTATCAATTTTGGTGTTAATAATTGATGACTTGTTAAAGTGGAGCAGTAGAAAATTTGAACAGTTTTAACTCGATCGAAAGCTTTAAGACTCTTAAGAATTTGATAAATTGCTTTTTTTTTTATTAAAAAAAATTCGTAAAAAAAATTTCCATATATGGCCATATATGGCCTTGTATAGCATAATTTGGTCATATATCAACACATATGGCCCGATTTGGTCATGTATGAACATATGTAGTCATGTGTAAAAATGTATGGTTATCTGTGAAAATATGTGATCATATATGGTCATATATGAACATATGGAATCAGATATGGTCATATATGAACATATATGGTCATATGTAAACGCATCAAAGTATCTGAAATGGGTATGAATGGTCTTATGTAATCATATATAATTACTATTAATCATTTGTGAACATGTTTGGTCATGTAAAGTCATATATAATTTTTTAATTTGAGCATATGTAGTCATATATGTCCATGTATAGTCATATATGATCATATGTGGTCATATGTGATCATAAGAACATTTTTTTACAAGTATCTTTTTAGAAAGAGTAATTCGTAATTCTATTAAACAATTTGAGATTGTTAATTCAAAAGGAGTCTTAATGAAATCCCACTTGACCCTTGTTTACTTTCTTAAAACTTGAAACAGAAACAATCTTGATGAAACAACTCTTGTTTTATTGTTTGATGCCTTATGTCTAACCTGGTAAGGCACGAGCACAAGGTACGAGGTTAAAAAAGCCAGAGAAAATAGTTGCCGAGTAAAGAGATTTCATCAGCTCTTTTTCATCTTACTCCTTTCTTTACGAGATCTTATGTGTTGAATCTTGTGTCGAGAAGGCACAACCATGTGGAATTATACTTTGCACGAATAAGTCTCTCGCGTTTTCGCTGATATGACCGCAGAAAAATAAATCATATTCTTAGCTTTCTCTTCGTTGAGAACCAAAAATTAAAGATTTTAGTCGTAAAAAAAAATTTTATCTTCATTGACCTCCGAGATTTCTTTACTGATTTCAAAAAATTTCTCTAAAATAAATTAGTTAATTTTATATTTGATACCTACGAAGGAAACGATGATTCATTTGTCTTGTTTCTCTTCTAACTCAATTTAGAAGTCAAAAACTGAAGCCTCGTGCAATTAATAGCATTCTTTTAATTTTAATTTTTGGAAACACCAGGGGGGTCCTAACCAGATGAGTAAAAACCATGACTAACCATTTTTGGAATAGCCTTCTTTTACTTTCAAAATGTAGCCTTATTTTGACACAACCATCTTCAAAAACTGACGTCTCATTTTATCGAGCCTTTTTCATTCATAAATTTATTTAGAAATTCTTTTTTTTCAGACTAAATCGCAGTATTGATGATCTTCACTTCCTCCCTCAACGCTTCGGAAAGGACTCAAAAGTGAGTAGAGCCATGTATGCATGTTAAAAAAAGGTATTCCGGTCTACAGGCATCAATTTAAGACCTTTCTTAAAGCTCAATAAAAAAAATCAGGGAATCTTTTTTGAATACATTTTTTTATCATTTATTTATTCAGATTTTGAGAGGAAACGAAAAATTTTGAAGCAAAAAAATTAAATGACGCAAAAACAAAGATTCTTAATCAGCAAGGATGTTGTTACAGTCCCTACCACAGAGAAAAATTTTTTTCTTGATCCCCTACCCGAAAATACGCACTTTCTGGCAGCTCTTCGCTCCAGAAAGTACGATTTTTGTGGCTTACTTGAATTACAGCGCGCTCTGGCGGACTACGTTTTTTTTTCTGGCTCGCTAGTACAATAGCTATATTCACAAGTATGCTGTTTACTATATTCATTCGCTTGTCAAACTTTTGGAGGTTGTGAAAGTGCGAAAGTGTTAATGGCCAGTTGTGCTAATAATATTGATATGGATGATTCATCATCTGATGATTCCTTGGACGAGGAGGAGGTTTTGAGGAATTTTGATCAAGAAGCTCAAGAAATTGTCCGCACCAAGACAATTTATTAATTTATGTGTTTTTTATTCTCAATTTTTCATTTCAGGATTTAATGATCGTGCAACTAATTGTAAATTATTGATGATATATTTATTTAAGCCCGCCCCGACCAGCAAAACCTCGGCTTCGCCTCGGCTCTGCAAAAGTCGGGCGGCGCCTCCCCCCGCCCCCGCGTGTTTCCGTATTTTCGGATGGGGATCAAGAAAAATAGTATACAACCCATGGCCAAAAAGTTGGATGCTCTAACGCATGGAATATAGATGTAAGTTTTAAAAATATTCAAAAAAAAAATTTTTTTTTTAATTTATAGACTAGAATACCTTTTTTTTTTTTTTTAATAAAACCCGAAATTAATTATTTGAAGTAAAAGTTTGCCAAAAATTTTTTTTTCTTTCTTAATTAGTTACAAACAGTTAGTAGTTCCTAGAGGATTCAGGTAGCCTCAAAACGACAAATGACATAGTACGGAATGAAATAGCAGGCGAATATTATATGTAACTTTAAAATTCGAAGAGGGATTCGATCTGAAACCTAAACCCCATGAGCATACCTAGACGTTATAGTTGTCTAGAGAAATGAAGATCCCAGTTTTTACCTTCGAGAATAACATTTTTATGTTTACCTAGCTGGTCTCAATATAATGTCGTTAAAATGATTCTATCCATCCATGCGCAAAGCCCAAACCAGAGGCACCTTTGAAAATATTAGTTTTCTCTTTTTTTTTTCTTTTTCTATATAATATATCTGGCTCGAGTTTTTTCTGGTGAAACACCAGCTGACCTATCTTAGCTTTACCTTTGCTCGCATCAAGAGCAGTCCTCGAACTGCAGAGTCGCTCCTCGTTCAATTAAAAGCCAACTCACCGGAACTCGAGAAACAGGCTCAGTGTACCAAACTCAGTCAACGACGAAATTGGATCAAAAAAAATTATATACCCGCCATTAAAAAGTTCTTGGGTAAATATTATAATACGAGGATATAAACTTTCCATTTATTGACATAAACGGTTTTTTTTTCCTTTTTTATTATTAGAGTCTATGTGCAGAAGCAGTAGAGATAAATTGAGATATCGGTTATGTTTTTTTAGGGTTTATTTTGTTGAATATTTTTATCCGACAGGTATATATCTAGGCTTGGATGTCTTTCGCGTATTTTTAAAGTATTGAGCAGTTGTCAAATGAATTTTTAATCGACTCATCTAGACATTGAGGACTTATATTTAACAAAAGAAAGGACCTTCCGTAAAAAATAACTATATATATTGATTTTATTTTTTATGATGAAAATTGAAGGAGGCTTGAAAAATAATTTATTGAAGGACTAAGTAGAAAAACATGTGGAAAGAAAAAAAAATTAAAGTATCATGTGTGTTGGAAAACATTTGGAGGAGTAGGGTAAAAACACCGGTTATGGAAACTTTAATATTGGTAGACGTTTTTCAATTAATGTATTTTGATATATGAGGATTATAGAAACTATTGTATACTGTTATTAGTGTAATTAAAGTAGACACAAACATCTGTGATGTTTTTTTTTGTAGCTTATGAGTTTTATAAAAATTATTCATGCGTAAAAGAGATCAACCTGTTTAAAGCTGGTTGTTTTACACTTAATTACATACATACTAATTTTTATTATTATTATTAAAAATAAAAATAAAAATAAAAATAATGCAAATTATAAATTTATGAGAATGTATTAAAAGTGATTTTCAAAAGATAAACTCTTGTAATAAAATAAAAAATCAATCTGTCCAGTAAAAAGTTAAACAATATGATTGTGAACGAGTGAGTTAGCTTGCAAATGGGAAAACATAAAGTAGAGGTTTTAGGTTTTAGGAGTAAACCTGAGGCATATTTTAATAAAAAATAGGTAACCGCCTTAGGGCGTAAAAAAGTAAGTTAGCGAAAGTGCTTATCGCACGACTCGTCGCTCTCGATACTTTGTAGCAAACGTTAGCACTCGAAGTTCCCTAAGGGGTTTTCAGGCTATAGTCTTCTATCCGGCGATATAGACTTAAACCGTTCAAGAGGTACAAGCTACGAGCCAGGAGAACTCCACAGTAACTCTATAGCTCGGGAAAAGATCGTCGCTTTACTTATTTCATATAATACGGTTGGCTTGTACTCTAAACCAGATATCTCTTCCTCTTCCTCTTTTCTACCGAATATAGGATGCGAGCTGAACGACACATCTTTACACTCAGCTTCAATACACCTTGAGTATTCACTCTCTGCGATACACAAGGTGATTTATCCACTTGGCTTAATATACTCTCGAGAAAACAACTCCGATGGTCGACAACAACAATAATACTTTTTTTTTTTTTTTTTTTTTTTTTTTTTTTTTTTTTTTTTTTTTTTTTTAAAAATTTGAAATTATTCTCTATTGCGCATTATTATTATTAATTTTTTTGTATTTGAAAATAAAACATCCTTTTTTATAAGAAGAACTATCTGTTTGTTTAAAGCAAGAAAATTATATAACTTTGATAATTCGAGTCTCGATTAACTCATTACTTGTTTTGTTAATACGAAAGCTATCAGTCGATAAGATGTCAAAGTTATACGCGAATCAGATGAAAAATCGCCGGTGCAATATGTCACCACTTATCTTCAGAGACAAACAACTAACAGGCTTGTATATAAAAAGTAACTTCTGATGTGAGTAGTCATATTAAAGTTATACTTTTAACACTTCTCAAGTTTTTGTATAATAATAATAATAATAGAATAATGCATAAATTATTGTTGATCGGAATCATCGCCGTAGTTCTCATGGTTTCGGTCAACTTTGTCGATGGTTGTTACGAACTTGGCCAATGGGTACGTAGATTTACACGAAAGTACCGACCTTTATTGCACTTCCACTTTCTTCTCTGCTGGAAAGTGTATACCTAGCCATCGTTATGCTGAAATGGTTGATGGTTTGTGAATAATTATCTTCATTCTCATTGACGCTTACTAAAAAAAAAATTTGATACAAAAAATGTTTGTGTAATTTATTATTCTAAATATGCAGTGCGACATTTTAATGACATCGATGATGTTAATAATTTTGTCAAAAGTAATTAAGACTTGGACAGTAAATTTTTTAAACAAAAATTTAGTGCTTTAATAATAATAAAAATAACTTTAGAACATTTCCGTCGATAAAAATATATTTTTTAAATATGTAACTTGTTTAACTTTTGAAAATATGTCTTACAAGACGTTATCTAAAATTTTCTCTTGTTTAAAACGTTATCTTCAAAGATCAGGGTGGGACACTGAGTTTTTCTGGTCACATTTTTCATCTGTTGAGTCAACCAAAATATCACTTTATAAATCAAAATTTTCTTCTGACATGGAATTTTTAAGTAGAAAAATTTAATAAATCCTGTTATGTAAATATTTACTCTTCTATAAATTAAAGTGTCAGGGATTTAAAATTGTCGATGATTCACGTGACATATTTCTCTAAAAAAATATTATCTCCTCAAATAAATCCATCTTTACAAATTTTTCTTATAAAAAAAATTTATTGTGCTTAAAAAAAATAAATTTTTGTCTCCAATAAGACATTTAAAAAAAAAACGACAACTACTTTACTTTTAAAACCACAGCTGTCATTTTTCTATACACTAATATAAAAGAATTTTTTAATAAATTCACTAAAATATTTATCAATAATTCAAAAAATTAATTACTATTTATTATAAGTTCAATATTTAATTTTTTTCTGTGCATTTTATTTTAAATCACAGCTGTCAATTCTCTTTACCTGCAATAGATTCTTTTGTCTCTCGCTCCAATTTCTCTTTGAACCTTCTTCTTCTTCTTGTTCTTTTGATAATGCATTCCTCTATCCAGAGCTCCATTTGGCTCAAACAGCGCGACATCCCCAATGAGGATGTTGAATCCGTTTCAAAGGATCCTTGCAATTAGACAGGATCGAAATAAAAGTAAGCATATTTGTATTCACATTGACATCCCGTGGATTAATCCCCCATCTGTGCTTTGATGGACCTCGCATTAAGCCTTAACCCCGTCAATGCATCAATGAATCAAATATCAAGTACATAAACGATAATAGTCTTGCACTGGCAGTGCAAATAGAGAAATAAATGATTGTCGAGATAAACTCGTTTACCACAATGCCAAATGAGATATTAATGTACTCACAATGACTCGGACACAATCGTTCCCAGTATTGTGTACTTTGTATTACAATTTATAATATATTTTATGTACTGATATAATATAATATAATACAAGGTATGTATCTAGAGTAGAGTGGAGAAGAGCATACAGAGCAGAATACACCATCCACGGTGAATAAGAATCAGCTTAGTCTATTTGCTCAGCTTGGATGGAACGAATAGAACGGCGTGTCACGCTGTCGTCAAGGATCAGGACAGACAGTAACTGGCGCCGTCCTCTCTCTTTACCTTCCGGGGATAGCCGACCCGCTCCAATGATGTACTTCATCAAGAATGTATTTCCTTCTGGACGAAACTGCTACTTTGGGGCACTAAATATTCAAAATACACTCTATCAAAAATCAGGCAGCTGGTATTTTGTCAATTTTATAGTCCAAGGTATTCAAGATCATATTTTTTAATTATTTTAAATTGAGAGGTTTTTGGAGTAAAAAAAATTTATTGATTATTTTAAGACATTTTAGATAAAGTAATAAAATATGGTTATTTTTTTGCTACAAAAGTAAACATAATTACATATTTGAAACTTAGTAAAGTATAAATCTCGTGGAATTTATAATTATAAATTTAATATATTGGTATTTTAGATGAATAATGATGTTAATTGTCGGAATAATACTCTTATTATTGATCTTAAATCCTAAAGATGTTTGAAATATTTAATTATGTTGGAGTATCCCAAAATTATGCGACTATTGTAAAATAAGCACTTATTTTTACAATTTTTTAAATTGCTTAATTTTATAATTTGTTATAAAATATTTTTTATTCCAATTTTAAAGTAAATGCACTTGAATAAGCCATAAATCTCCTTTTTTATTTAATTTGTATTAGTGAAAAAAATTTTTTTTCTATTAAAAATAATTATCAAAATTATAAAATGTCTAAAAATGACTTTCTATAAATAAATTTATGTACAAAAAAAAATTAAAGACTGTAAATTTTATTTTTTAATTTATTAAATACTGCCAAACAAAAAAAAATTTAATACAAAGTTAAAGTTATCGTTAAAAAAAATAAATAGTCAATTAAATCATATCTTTCGAACTTCATTCCAAATATTCCTTAGCTAAGCCTCATTACTCCTCAGTACCTTATTTATTCATCATCAAATAACTAAAATTCGAGTCTATGAACTCTATTCTATCGAGACTATTATTCTAGCGAGGCATATTTCGTGAATGGAAGCGTAGATATATTTGCCTACGGAAAAAAGTAATCCAGTCTCTCGATGACATGTTTGTTCAGGACCCAGGATCTCGGCCTAAACTGGGGACAATTCACACGAGAGGATGTACAAAGTAATTTGGTGTTTACTCAGCGCTTTAAAGTGCGCTGTCCGTGTAATCTTTGCTGCTTATGGTTATGTATATACTGTATAATAATAATGATTGGGGTGAATACCCATTCCCTCGATTTCTTCTTCCTTCTATTCCTTCGGTTGCCATTCCTATTGAACCTGCGATAGATAGAGACATATACACAGATAAACGTACAATGTAGCGAATAGTAAGTAGCGGTATTATATATATATAACAGAAGACATTTCAACAGACTAAGCCGTGGTGAATCGATGGGTTTAACTGTCTATGTCTATGTCAGTAGACAGACACTGTCACAGAGAAGTCCATCTTGTAGGTCTTCTTTATTTTGGTTCACTTCTCGAGGGTTTTCTTTATACTTATACTCATACTTATACTTAGACGCCGAGATCGAATGTTGTCTTCTCTACTTCTCTACTTTATCCCTCTATAAATGTATACATATATATACGTATATAGAAGACAGACTGTTATTTTACAAGCTAGTGGTGGACAAACAGAGCAGATCGGTGGATGAATGACGAAAAATCATTGGCTCGGATGAGAAGGAGAAACCTGACTGTATATTCAGCGGCTGCTGGATCTTTGTTCTGTCGCGATTCATCGCCACCGACCGGAAATCAGAGGACGAATTTCTGTGTGTGCTAAGAGACCAAGCAATACAAAATACTAAATAGTGATTGTGGGAACACCGACATTACTTTGTGTGTTTTTTATTTTAATTTTTGGTTTTGTTTATTATACCTTTCTTTCGTTCTTTCTTTCTTGCGTACTTTTTTTGGTTTTATTTTTGGAGCCTTTATTATGCCGCAGATCGTGATTGTACGTCAGTAGGGGGCACTTCGAACGTCGTCAAGTTCATGTGGGAGTCGGGGAGTGGACTGGGGCTCAACTGAGGACGGAAGGAATTCGATCCAAGCTTAAATTATACGTCACCTGAGAAGAATTGCATTGCTGGGGCTTTTAAATAATATTACAGTCGGTTTTCTAGTTCAGTTTGGGTAAAAGGGGCGGACTTTTTTTTTATTCGTGTGAAAAAATTTTTGCAAGAGAATTTCGGGGGTTGATTGACAATTTTTTTAGTCGATATTAATTTTTTGGATTTTTAAATTTAGTGAAAATTATTTTTATTGATTTTTTTATTTAGATGAACGACGTAAGAATTTTTAATGAAAAATTTTAAATTAAAGTTTGTTAAAAGTACAAAATAAAATTAAAATATAATTTATAGGAGCAAAAAATATACTTATGAAGTTCTTAAAGGAAGTAATGTTATATATAATTATAAAATAAAGTAACTTCTTTACTCAGTTGAGAGTGTAACGTCAAACAGTAAGAATATTGACAAGCCTTCTGGTTAAATTAATTACCTTAATTAAGAGTGTATATATGTATTAGAAGGTTCTCTATATACACATTATTAACCAAGTTTAACAATATTTAAATAGATTCAAATTCGAGCTGTCGAAACTTTCAAGATTTATATTTCATTAAAGTAACTTCACAAGTTAAATGGGTCAAAAAGTTATCAGAAATTTATCGCTCCAAATATAAATCTAGGTATCGTTATATATATCGGTATCTGTTACATACAAAAAAATTATGCCGGTAAAAATAATAAATAAACAACTAGTTCATCAATATTATTTAAAAACTAAAAAAAAAGTTATATAAAAGTTATAAGTTGGGAGTCGGGAGGATATTGACTTATATTTTCTCGATTCCCAGGGTCGATCACAGTCAAGCATTTCAAGTTTCAGTTCTAATAATTGTGTTTTCATTTGAACGAAACGCGGCTCCAGATTCTTTCTTCTATTTTCTCTCATTCGATTGCTGGAAAAAAGAACTTTGAGGATTGAGCAAACACAAGATGAGCAAATACCAGCCAGCCATTTTATGATCCTTACCAATTGGTCTTTCTATCACTCTACACATAGATACTTTTATTTGCAGTAAGCTCGCGACTTTATTATTGATTCCCTCGACTGGCAAATACATGTTATATACTTCTATATTTATTTTTATTTATATACTTCATATCATGCTCAATATATATAAATGTAAATATAAATATAATAATAAAAAACCACCCGATTTGTGAAGCTGTATATGCCAATATAAACTTAGATATATATCACCTTTTCAGAAAAACAATGCATTATATATTATATATATGATGTGTGAGTTATATGGTGGATGAAAAATAATATAAATGAAAAGTTATCGAAAAAAATAAATTTCAAATATATTTACATAGAAGTTTTCAAATAAATACTGATGATTTCGCCAATAGCTGTCAATTTAAAAAAAAATTATGAATAATAACAATAATAATAATAATAATTTTGATATTTTATTTTTTTTTTAACGACTGGTTTTATAATACTTTATATTTTTAGTTTCTTTATTGGCTATTCAATCTAATACGACAATTTTTTCTCTAATTTTTCGTAATATTGTTAGTCTGTATTTCCCTTCAGGTATAAATAAATTATCGTCAATTCATATCTAAATTTGTCATCAAAGATATAAATTTGACTGAAAAAATAATTTGAACTTATTATTGAAGACGTCCAAATTATTTTTTCAGTCAAATTTATCTTAAATGACAAATTTAAAATTTTAGAATTTAGAATTATGTTTATTAATGCCAAGGCTCAGGCCACATGGCAAATTTCATTGCATAGTAAATAAATTTGTTACATAACTAAACATATTTGTGAGTACATAGAACAATTATATAAGTAAAAATATTTTAGATAAATTTGATTTAGGATTGCATCGGTATTCATTTGGTAAATAATTATTTAAGAGGAGAATTAAGGATTTAAGGTCTTAATTTCACTTTTACTTATAGTTCAATTGTAATTTTATATATTGCACTGAGTTTATCCTTATCACAGTCACATTAAAGAATTAAATTTTTGACTTAGTATACAGTAATTGAGATTTTAATCGATATTTTATCAAATATTTACTCTTCATTGGAGGTTATTCTATCTGTCAAGATTCAATTTAGATATGAATTGACGATCATTTGTTTATGCCTAAAGGGAAATATAGGCTAACAATATTACGAAAAATTAAAGAAAAAATTGTTGTATTAAACTGAACAGCCAATAAAAAAACTAAAAATATAAAGCATTATAAAACCAGTCGTTAGAAAAAATAATAATAGTTATAATTTTTAATTGACAATATTTGATATTTAAAAAAAAATAATGATAGTAATAAATTTGAGGATATCTGTTACTTAAAAAATGATAAAAACTTAATCGAATAAATAAATGGATTTATAGAGTAAGATTGGCGTTCTCCATTCGGCATTCTCAGTCTCCAACAGATCGTGTCCTTTATAGTATTCGGTCGTTATATTAAAAAGCATCCTCTGGCCGTATACTTGGGTGTTTAATCCCATGGCTCTGGAGAATCGGGTGAGACAGTGCCCGAAGCGGTGAATTCGCGCCTCCACGGGTTCTTTTCACCCTTCTGTCTTCTGTCTTCTGTCTTCTATCTTTCCTTCCACCTTTCACTGGTTGACGATACACCTCTAAAGAGAACCACTTTCTTTATTCTTATTGTTGGTCCTTTATTTAAACTCTTTTTTCCTCGGTTCTTTTATTTATTTTAATGCCGAGTATTTTTCTTCCTCTGCTACACTTATTTTTATTTTCTGGCTCGTCTTCATCTTCTTTTCATTCTACATTTCGACATTCTCGGGCTTAAGCTCCACTCAGTATCACTCCTTCGCGTGTGTTAAAGTATCTACATATGTGTGAGTGTGGATTTTATACATACATAATAGCTCGGATACTATACAGAGCATTTCGCATTTCTTTATTTTCCTCCTCGGTCACAGCCAACCCGGTCTACTCATGGATACATCGTACGTGTTGATGTTGCTGTTGTGAATGTGCCTGTCCTCGAGATTCTTACATATAAGCAGATCTTACACGAAAACAACTAAACAACGGGCAGAGCCGAGAGCTGCGTCGTGGATCTTCCGCCAATTACAGACACGCAGCCTGAATTGTTGTCTGAATTCCCGAGCCTTGAATATATTTGTACAAAAGATACACCATGAATAATAAAACGGCGAAACTATTTTTTATACACACCCTCCACCCAGACAGTAATTGAAATAGAGTAGACAATAAAACCAGATAAAAAGGTTAACAAACCGCTAAATTAAATTTTAAAACGTAAATGCCAGTGCTGACAGGAACCGCCTGAAAATATGCAGAACCGAGAATTTTATTACTAAAAGTCGATCCCGTCATTTTTTAAATTCATTATGCATTCAAAGTGTTGCATTCATTGTACTATTCTTTATGAGGTTTTTTTTTTATAAATGGAAAACAATCTATAATGTGTGATAGGTTATTTTAAGTTAAATTGAATTTAAAAACATAAATTACAAAGAAAATGGCAAGTATCATTTTTGATGTTAAATATTTATTATACTTTAAATTTACTAATTTAACTTGAAAAAGAAATTATACTGAAATTTTTTTATAAATAACTTTTCAGGTTATTTATATAAAACTAGCTGACCCGGTGAACTTTGTACCATCTACAATACATTTTATTACATCTAATCAGCGATTATCAATCTTTAAACTCTTTAATCTACTTCTATAGAAAATAAATACTGGCTGTATGAAGTGTGGGTAGAATTTTGTCAAGTTATTAAATGAAAATGATAGACGATAAACAGTTTTAGATCTGTTGATTTCTTTAGCTGAACTTTCGGGTTTTCCAAAAATTTTATTCTTTCGAAACTATCCCTGACTTATAACGAACAAAATAAAAAGAAAATTGTTGAAATCGGTCCACTCATTTTTAAGTTTTAGTGAGACTAACGCACAGCTATTCATTTTTATCTATATAGATTTCGGTGAAAAATAATTGTATAGAAATTTAGAAAAAAAATCATTTTTTGAAGCTACAAGATTTTAATTTTTAGACTTTTATTCAAAAATTTATCGGACTTGCGGTTCTGATGATATCCTAAGAACTATCGCAAAAAAAATATTCTTCTATGGGCTTGATGAAAATTATTTTTTAATTGGAATGAATTTCTAGGAAATTTGTTCATTTTTAATACAAAAAATTTTTTTCTACTCTTAACATTAATTTTAAACCCAACAAAGTGACTTTTTTTCATTAATCAACCGTATCTTTCCCAATTTTAATGAGACAGCTTAAATTCTCAAGATTTTTTTTCTATTTGAATGAAAATTTTCAAATTGTTCTATCAAAAAAAATATTTTTTTCCATAAATAAAAAAAAAAAATGTCCTTGTTCAGCTAGTGACTAATCTTGTACGCATTAGAACTTTATTGACCATGTATAAAACGGTCTCGGGCATGGCAAACACATCCGAGTATATCGAAGTATCGGGCAGGCGGCACAGCATAAAATGCGTTGGCGCGAACGGCGAATCGCATCAGAGGCACCGTTTTCGCGCTCTATATCCTCGCGTGGTGATGTCGTAGTTCGTCGCTGCAGAAGTGGAAGAGGATGTTGATGTTGGTGAGCTGGTAAACTGGTGCATCAGAGACGAGAGTGCGGAGCGGTAAAATAAGAGAGCCAGTGACACGGACAGATTCAGTGCATCCCGTCGTCGATTGTTCAACTTGAGAATACAATGGATGATCCATGCGAGGACAGGCTCTATCTTTGTCTCTGTCTTATTCAAAGTGAGGACGGGTAAATGCCGCATTCTCAAACTGCCACTGACTTGGACAACCTGGATCCCAGATGAGGAGAGAAGATCCTCCAGTTGTGTCACAGGAGGGAATTAACCTGAGGCTGGAAACTGAATCTGGAATGGAAAATTCCCCTTCTTATTCCCATCTTCGGGGCATTAACATGGCCCGCATTACCATTTAGCTGAGGACAAACGATTGTCTGCGAGCGTGAGAGTGACAAAGAGCAGAATGGTGTGAAACCCGAGGTACAGGTGGCATCAGGAATTCTAACCGATAATGCCAAAGTTAAGCGGTGCTATTCTCTGGGCTCCGGTGTTAGGTTCTCGTGTAACAACCGAGACTCACTTGTTCTCGGGTGGCTGTCTCAAAGGAACGGCAAAGTGCGAAATCCCGTAGATTGTTGCGCGAATCTTGTGGGAGATGGAACAAAGACTCGGTTATCCACCAACATCTCCAAAGGATAACTTCGAGACGATTGAAACACTAGACAAGGCACTGGTTGGTATTGTTTTGTGTGTCATACTTTATACTGTTTGTCTTTGGCATCAATATGAATTTCAAAAATTTTCAGGTTTTTTTTCCTAAAAGTTTTTTACGTCCGTCTAATTTTTTGTTAGAAACTAGTCCTAAAAAATCCGACAGGTGGCGCACGGTGGCTAAATCTGTTCACTTCAAGAGAGTTAAGTTCGTAAAACTAAGTATAAAATAAAAATCACTTTCTTTCCTAAATTACATTATTTAAAATTTAGTTTATGCCTGGTATGAAAAAATCATGAAACAAACCAACAAAAAAAAATGTTGTATAAATTTGAAACGATTTAAAATATTGATTCAAAAAATGATTATTGAAACAAAATTAAAAAATCAAATTTAAATTTATTTTTTGTTATAACAAATGACTTGATATGGTCACATAATGCTGCAAAATTTTTTCCCGAACAATCGAAAAAAAATCCAACTAAAACTCCATCATATATCTTCTATCCTTCACCCTATTTAATTTTTTGCCGAAAACGTAAAATGAGATCGTTTTCCGCCGTGAATTTCTGTGCGACAAGATCGACCGTGACCTTTTCCCAGAGGAATAGGGTGACGGAGAGCGATTTTAAATAAAAAACTCCGAGGGAAGGAGACGTCAACATCCAACATCCAACATAGAATCATAGAATTCGATGGGCTGGCATACAAGGAACAGGGAACAGGGAACTTATTCCCATCTCGATGAATTCGCATCCTCTTGCGGGACGCAAGTGACACCGACCGGATTTGGCAGTCACACCATTTGACAGCAGCTAGATTGGCTCTCGGTAGAGCCAGACGAACCGCAAAAAGTTATGAATACCGGTTTTGATCTCCGCTCCATTGATGCTCCGAGATACCCGCCTAAGAACCACAAAATGAAAAATAGATCCCATCTTCCGATGAGCAATATAAAACTTAAGCGATCCACAGGCGCGTCCTTTGCCCAATAAATACTAATCTTGGTATAACTTGATCATCATCATACTATTAATACTACTACTAGCATTACCAGAGAGGTAGTGTAGGTAGCAATAGCACAGGAAGTTCTACAGACCTGCTGTTGTTCAACACAAGGAGGCATGTGCAGCACAAGTTGACAATATGTCCTCTATCTCCAGTACTTGCTCGAGTGGTTGTCCTGATTGTCCCCAATACACAAAACAAAGTCCCTTTCCTACCCGAGTTTATTTGTGACAACGAGAATAGGATCTTCAAAATAAGGACCCGCCTTTTGCCCGCAGAAGGCCCTTCTTGCTTCTTGCTCCTCATTCTATTCCTTTTGTGGCACAGACTTAAACGCAACCTCTATGCTAGATATATAAATAAATTCAGGTCTTATTCCTTCTTCCTGGTGCGCTTTCCATGTGTGTGTCTATACAGTGCCGTACCACGTGCGGAAAGCACACATGTGATCATAGATAGATGTATGATGTATGCAGATACCATCTCAGCGAGTAGACCGAGGAAATGGGAAGGTAGACATGTCACCACGATATGCACACTTTCCTTCTACTCCCTTGTTGCTTTTGGTCTTTTCTCTGTTGGGCTGGAGCTCCTTATATTATTATTTTCCACTGCTACTGGTAGTGCCCCCCTCTCATCCCCGGCCCCATTCTGTGCATGGTGACACACAATGTATGTACACACCACGCCTCCGTGCTCCAGGGTAAGCGCAGATGTCGAGATAGTCTTCTTTCTATTTCTAGCTAGCGTAAGGACCAACATTGTGGGACACAATAAGGACAGGATGATGCGTGATCTGGAAGATAAGGGGATTCGCTCTCCACCACTCCCACTTGGTTTTTTGGTGATGAGTGAAGGCATTAGGAAAAGAAATGTGATACCTTATCGGAAAATTCGTTCTACGACTTGAAAAGAAGGTAATGATGATGATGATGATTTTTGTGGATCCGAATTTGGGAAGGAAAAACTCCCTCACCTTTTGCTTAAAAAATCGGGAGGGGAATTTATTTATCTTGGTGCATGTAAATTCTAAGAGATGAGACGGATTGTACTTTCGTGAAAGGGTTTGATTTATAAATAAGCGACACGTGACTCGACTCGCTCTTTCGTGGTGGTTGCGGTTGGGCTCGGAGCGCGACTTCCGCCGCTGCTGTTAAATATTGCTCGGGTGTTCCATCCTCTGGAGATCCGGCGATCGAGATGAAATTCAAACACGTAGTTGGCGGAAAAGTCGACGGGGCGATGATAAGTCCCGGCTGGACTTATGACAACTGCGATATAATGTGAGAGTACGGCACGACAAGAGGCCACTGAGATCCATGTCTGATAGCTTATCTTTGTTCTCTTATTCCAGCTCCTTATTCATCTTCTTATCGTTCTTTTAGCTTGTTTTGGGATTTTTTTTGTTCACCTCGAGGTAAGCTTTAAGGAGCAGGTTTTTTTTAGTTAGTTTAAACCAGATGAGTGAAAATCGTGACTAACTATTTTTTGAAATAGTTTTTTCTTTTAAAAATGGTGATTTATTTTGACACAACTATATCCGAAAACTGACGACTCATTTTCTTGAGCCTCTTTCATTCATAAATTTATTTAGAAATTCATTTTTTCAGACTAGATCACAGTATTGATGATCTTTCTCCCTCAACGCTCCGCAAAGGACTGAAAATTGAGTAGAGCCATGTATGCATGTTAAAAAAAGGTATTCCAGTCTAGAGGCATCAATTTAGGACTTTTTTTAAAGCTCAATAAAAAAAATCAGGAAAACTTTTTGTATTCATTTTTTTATCATTTATTTATTCAGATTTTGAAAGGATACGTAAAATTTTGAAACGAAAAAATTAAACGAAGAAGAAACCATTACAGTCTCTACCACTGAGAAGAAAATTTTTTTTGCAAATCGACGAATGTTTGAAAAAAGAAGTCGATTTTTTAAAAATAGCAAAAATCAAAATTTTGGGTTTCTTCTAGTAAGGACTGAAGAGGGATTTATTGAGAAGGTTCATACTGAATTTTAAATAAATTGGTTCATTAGAATTTGTCAATTATTTTTAAAAAAATAGTTTTAATAAAAACTCTCTTGACTACTTACTGCGTTACTAGAATAGGTATCATTCGTCAATAATTAAAATTTTAAATAATTCTTACAGCCATTTTTTTTTTAATTTATTTTGAAAATAAGAAAAAAATTTATTTTTTATTTGTAGATTATAACGATTTTTAAATTCCCTCACAGTATTTAAAAGAAATAATTTTTAAATGGGCAAATCATCATCGAAGCAGATTAAGATTTTACAAAAAAAAGAAAATAATAAAATAAGGGCGTAAAACAGCGGTACTGAATTTTCTTATTGCAGGTATTCAGAGGTATATATGTATATATATAAAGTTTAAGTAAAAGGGCTTATCGAAACCGTATCTTTGGATACTTATCGGGAACCGATCTCAGCATTAAGGCCTTTCTCCATCTGTGGTCTACCGACATCGCCTCTAGGACCCGTCTCATCGGCGGGCCTCGTCCGATCTTCAGATATCCATTTACGATAGTACATATATATATATATATGTATACTTATTCTCTATACATGTATGAAGTGTGTGGGTATAGAATATGGACAGCGAGAGATAAAGAATAAAAGAATAACTGAAAATAAAAGATTTATCCGAGTAAAGATTTTTTTTTTACAGAACGTCACACGTCTCACCTATACCTCGGTTGTCCGTTATGTTATACCTTTTATTTTCGATGCTGTGTGCATTGTACAATCTCAATCTCTTATTCCACGGCCTCGACTCTCTACTTCTATAAAATCTTCTTTTATTTTATTATAATTTATAATACACTCGCACCTTGTATCTTAGATTTGTTCTATTGTGTTGGTAATCACAATTATTGAGATTCACTCTTTTGATCTAGAGATGTGACACTTGATTTTCTAATCGACTAATTCAAATATCTCTTCTTTGAGGATGATGTGATATGATATGATATTGGATTTATACTTTTAATATTGACATTTACGGGCTAGTATTTCAAACGGTAGCCAGCATTCCGCTCGTTTAGATTCTCATGCTTTTATATTCAGGCACTTTAATGCTAATGGAACGTTATGAAATTTTATAGGCAGAGTTTATTTAGTTTAAAATTAGGGAGCATTTGAAGGTAATTATTTTTATTGTCAATTAATATTAACTTTATTGATTTTATAACGAGGATAATAATTAGGTAAAATGGTCAAATTTTGAAACGTAAAATGTTATATTAAATTTTTGTTAAAAATTGGCTAATATTTTTGTGAATTATAAAATTTTTGATAAATTCTGTAATTAATTTTTATCTATGAGTAATGAAAAGTAATTTAAAAGGGTATCTTTTCATTTTTGATTAATTGAGATAAAAAACTGGTTGTCTTCAATTATTAATATTTTTATTGAACTTTTATAATTTAGCTACAAAGTGATATTGGTTATGAAGCTACAATTTGATTTTTATTCCGAAAATTTATAATTCTTGAAGTAATTAATATTAACAAGTTCAAGAAACTGCTCTTTTAAAATATGAAAAAATGCTTTTTTGAAAATCAGCTCCTCAATTATTCACGTACATTTTTTTTTAAATATTAACAAAAAATAATTTTCGTTATTTTACGATAATATTAATTTTTTAGAGTTCAAAAAATTAAATTTACATTTAAATTATCTATTTAAAATTTTTTTTAGTAAATAAATAAGTGTAAATTTTTTTTTTTAATAAAATCCCTTAATTTTAGGTCTTATTACTCAACTAAACCTAAAATATTTAATTTTTATTTTTTTTTTAAATAAAAATGACAATTTTTAACAAAAAATTTCCTTAAATACTAATAAACATAAAAAGTAATGCCTACTTTTTTTTTACTCCAAAAATCGTGTAACTAGGCCTTACCAATGGCCGAAGAGTAACAAAATCTGAATATAACACAACAATAATCGTATATTTAACCGCACATCAATGCGAAAAGGAACCAACAAGTGAATAGATTACGAAATGAAACAGCAATGGTTGATTATTAATAAATTACCAAGATAATGAAGTAACAAGGTATTTTAGTGAAAATTAAACTCGTTTTGTTCTCTTCAGCGTTCGCCAGCAAACGAGATAATCAATTGCACATTTAATTGAAGCACTCACTGGCATTCAGTGCTAGAACGTGCCTGATTGATTGGTGTAAATGATAGAACCTTCCGCCCAATTTCCTTTGTCCTCCGTTTCACTCAAATTCGCTGCTATCTCGTGCAGCGCTCTGTACCTGTACTCTCCATCTCCATAAATACCCACACCGCGGTCCAGCTTCCAAAACTCTCTGGCAGGCGTCGCTACTCTGCAGCGGCAAAAATCGGGGGCCGAAAAACCGTTCGAAGGTATATATAAAAATTGTGTTTGTATTTGAGGAATAGAGTTTTAAAATAAATCTAAAAATGAATCTCTGAAGATATAATTTGGGCTCAGAGTTGCGAGCGACCCGCTGAGACGAAAATTGAGCCAAAGAATATTTGGTTGCGGCGGGGTGAGGGGCTGAGGAAGAGACAAGTTCCGTCCTCTCTCCAGATACAGATTGAGGGGTGTGATGTCTTTTTATCCCGCATAGGCAGCTGCTTCTAGATACATAATGAAAGCTATAAAGAAGTTAGACCACATAGGGCATGCGCGTGCTGTTGCGCGCCTACCACGGATAAATCACTAAAGCAAGATTAATGGTCTATAGTTATATAACTTTTATATGGATATGTATGGATACATTTATGCATAAACCAAAAAAATTCATTCGTTTTACTCTCGGCGAAGAGATTTTGTTGTTTGTTGGTTCGAGTTCGTGTGGGGATCGTAAGTTTACGCACGAGGCAAACGTACAATTATCCTGCCACAATTTTTTATTCTCTGGTAGTAAATATTAAGACATTTATAATCTGAAGAACAATATTGACACAATGTTTATTATATTAATTGATAATTATGGTCAGATATAGATTTAATTTATATAAATTATCTATAAAATTTCGAAAAAAAAAGTTTGATTAAATTTTTATTACTGACGTTTAAGTTTTTAATAATGTTGATTTTAAACCATGGTTTGAAATTTTTATTTTTCATGATATGTATCATAAATAATTTTTTTGTCATGAAAACTTTTTAATTAAAAACTAAATTTGTTGAAATTGCATTTTTTTTTTAAATGATCAAAAACATAATTTTTTTTTTTTTCTAAAAAAAGAGTCAAAAAACGGTTTAAAAAAATTTTTTTTGGTCCAAAATTTTTGTTTTTAAATCAGTTTAATTTTTTGTCTATTGTGAATTAGTATTTTCTTTAATAAGAATGACAATTTAAAATTTTCTTATGAATTTTGATTTTTTGGTAATTATTTTTTTCGTTAAAAAATTTTTCAAATAATTACTAGTTAATAATAATACAAAATCATTTTTAAAAAATATTCAACTCATCAATATTTAATTGATCAAATTTCACAAATGACCTGAATTAAAATTTTTTTAAAGCTTACATTTCAATTAAAATCTCGTTAATAATTCAATAAAAATTACCTGAGTAAAATAAAATAAAATAAAATAAAAAAGTAAGGTGTAACTCAATAAAAATGAACAGAAATCCTGTAATTCCAAATATAATCCGGAGTAAATTGATCTGGACAGGCATCTAAATCGAATGTGTGACTATTTCCCTGATGAGATGCCTCGTAAATATAATCGAGTGCTATAAATAATAATTTAAGAGCAGAGAGCGGGAGTTTGAATATATATCGGTGAGTTTGGAGCCCAGGATCACCCCACACATGCATTAGTACCTTCATGCATTCATACATTTTCATATATCTGTCCATTTATACATTTATGCATTCATACCCAGAACCACACTGTTATATATATTATACACGTTATATATGTTGTGTTAGGTGTTATATCATTATATTATTCGCGATGTGCATTCGCAGACCGCGACTTAATATAAGACGTGCTCGGGACGGCGGAACCGACAGACGAGACCGAGAATAAGAGCGTCCAGCGACTAACTAGTGTAAAGATAAATTTCGCTCTAACGATTTGGAGGCGTCTTTGTGACTTACTGGGCGTGTACCGGTTTGTTAGGGCGGATTATTATTATCCACACGTTTTTTAATCGCGACCCCCGGGGGTCGCCACATACATATTCACATATTCACGTATTTACAATATTTTATCGATTGATTGAGCTGTATAATAATATTCATAAGATTCAAATGTCCCACTATTTTTATTATTTTATTAACATTTTTATAAATTCTTCTCTTGGCCGGTGTCGCTGGAAGCCCGAAAATAATAACAACAACAACTGTATAATGGATGGACCGAAAATATTCCTGAATGGAAACACCTGCAGCGTTCGCGCCTTCTACCGATATTTAGCGTGTAAATTTATAAAAGTCAATGACATTGATAGGTGAATTATTTTTTTAGTTAATTTAACTAACTGACACCATCCTAGCGGTTCTTATCTTCCGTAAATTTCTGTTCATTAATTCTATAGACAAATATTCAATTTATGACACCCGAATTTTTTTTAAATATCTGGAAATCTTTTAAGTCTCACTGACATTAACAGTCATCTAATCAATTTCATAAAACATCATAAACACTCACTTTTTTTTTTATTTAAAAAAATTTATATTTAAAAATTAAAAAAATTTATTGATACAATAAAAAATTAATTTTATTGAAAAAAAATAAATTGTGACGTGAAAAATAATTTAAAAAATTTTGTTTTATATTTGAGTCGAATAAAAAATTTTTTAATTAAAACTAAAAGTGAATAAACTCAAAATAATAACCACTATTTATTTAGTTTTAAAATTTTTACTTCAAGCTAAAGTTCCAACAATCTAAAATTTGTGATAAATATTATTCGAGTCTTTCAGTACTGAAAGACCAGCCAGAACGCAATCCATAAATATAAATCTCAAATAAAATAAATTGCTATAAAAAAATTCGAATACTATTATAATATTAAACCGAGAATTTACACAACATATTCCCAAATCTAATAATCGTGTATTAAATGCCGTTAAATAGAGTTTAACCGTTAAAATAAAACTTAACAACACTCTAATGGTATTTGTTGATTATGTTCACGAAAAAGTAAATAAATATAAATAATTTTGACGTGTACACATAGGCACACAACTCTTGTAAATATAAAAGTGTAGTCTCCGTCGCGAGTAAGGTCGATTTTAACCGCGTGACAAGCCGACGAGATTTTGCTCTTTGGATTCTCCCAAGACGCGACCCGTTTATTGAGTAATTTGGCTCCTCGCGAACATTTTTGTCGACTGATATACGACCACCCGACCTCTACCTGGCTGGATCATCATCAGGATTGCGTCCTTACCTCCTCGTTCTTAATCGCTTTCTATTTCTTGTTCTCTTCTGTTCTCTCTTTTCCCAACAGCATCATCCTCCAAAGGCATGTAGACATCGTGTCGGCATGCCAAGTGCCGTGAGGTGTGGAATTGGCTCTTCGCTCCATACCAACACTCGGGCTCAAGAATTATAAAGAGCATTCGTTATTTTAAACTTTTATGTTCATCCAATTAGCACCAGCCTACTATATTTTTTACTCGCCAATGCTGGACCTTCACTGCACGCTCTCATCCCCCATCCCTCATCCCTCATTTTTCACCTCCATTCTCATATCGCGATAACAAGATATATATTAAAATTATAACGATAAATATTTTAACACCCCAACAAAGTGCCAAGTAAATCATCAAGTCTATTGTCCGATATACTTTTTATTATTTTTGCCAAAATAAAATGAAATTTCACGTCCAAATACTCAGGGAAGATTTATTTCGGAGTGATAATTCAAATTTAAGATGTAATTCTTTTTGACACAGTATAAATTATAAATAAATTAAATAAAATTTGGTGAATTTAAGTTTGATATGAAAATTGGACATATAAAGCCATACATAATTTTTTATAGTTTCATATATGACTTAATGTGCCTATATATGGTCTGAAATGGTCATATATACTCATATATGATTTTTGATGAAAACTAGTACTGAAAAATTCAGATAGGTGGCGCATGGTCGCAAAATCTTCTCAATGTAGGAAAGTTAAATTTTCCAAATTAAATTTTAAAATATAAAATTCAAAATTACGATGAGATTAAAATTTTTTTCATTAGTCTATTGTTATTATTATGAAAATAAAAAATTTTATTATGTTCATTATTAATATTTTTTTTTAATTATTAATTATAATAAAATCTAATTAAGTCTTGGCTTAGAATTTGTCTCAAAAAAATAAAAAAATTCATCCTCGTAACTTGCAGTATTCTAAAAAGAAAAAAATTCAATTATAACCAAGTGCCTGTTAGGAGAAACTTAATAATAAATCTCCGGAGTAGAGAGAAAAGGAGTAATTCAAGTTAACCATAAAGCATCTTCTTGTTTCAGTTGGAGCTGGATTAGCCTGAGGTATCTGCAGTAGATCCACTGCCTAATCGCAGCATCTCGGTGTAAGAGATGCGGGTCAGACTGTAAGCACACATACACACATACCTAAATAGAGTTACCAGTCGACACACACTATCAAACCCGAACATGAATTTTCGCGGCTCCGGATAATCTGATACTACCCAGAATAGAAGATGGTGATCATGATCAGCAAAGATAGATCGATGTGTGTCAAACTCTTGCAATATCCAGTCCTCCGTCGATTGTACAAGTGATTAACGAGATTCTAAGCACAACTAATGCCCGGATAAGACGGCTAGAGCAAACAGTACCGTGGTGTCTTGTCGTGTGTCGTGGGCGTGAGTCGGCACCATGTCATCGAGTCAGCTGTTTGCCGGGCAGGTGTATAGTTGTAGCTCGGGCAATCCATTTATTTTCGTTATACATACATTAAATTTGGCTTTTAATTTTATAAAAATGAATAATGACAGCCATATTGCTAATAATCATTCTCATTTTACATTTAACAGGACAGAGGACACTTTTATGCCCTAGAACATACTTGATACTTAGCCTTGTGTTCTATACCGGCGTTTGTCTGCGGTCTCACCACATAATAAGCCATGGACGAACTTGTCTGTTATTAATTTGGCAGGTGGTACAGGTGTTGGCCATAACGGAGAGCCAAAACGAGTAGAGGGACTGGCAAAGATAAAGCACGATTTAAAATTATGCCTGTCAAACTCTGATGATTATTTGCCGTCAGTTGTTATTGGCTGAAGCTCACAATCTTAGGTTGTTGCCCATCTTTCGGCTTTGGTCTTGTAGGTTTTTTAAGTTACAGATTTTTAAGCTGATAGAAAAATTTGTTTGGAGTCACTGACAAGCATAAGATAATTTTTGCATCAAAAAATTTTAAATAATTTATTTACTAATAAGGTGTTGAGAAATTTTTGGGTTTTAATGAAAATTATCGGTGAATTTCAATTTAATCATTCAAGGACTTTTTTTTTCTAATTATTGATAAAAAAATTATTTTTTGGATCTACATAATAAAAAAATTAAACATTTTTGATGAAGTTAGAGTAATAATTAAATTACACCCTATTTATTTTGAATCTTGAAAAAGTTTCAACTATTCAATTGTTTTAAAAAAGGTGAAAATAATTCGACTATAAAACAATCCCTTATAGTTAAAATTTTATAAAATGTTCAATTATATTTTAATTAATCCTAAAAAATATTTTTTTATCAATAATTAAAAAAAATTATCGATTAAATTTAATCTTTCTTATTTTACAAACGATTTATAAAAATTTTATTAAATAATTTAAATACAACAAAATTTACTTAATATTTTGGACATCAGAAAAAAAATATTAAATTTTTTTTAGACAAAATTTAATTATTTAAAAAAAATGTTTTTTTACATATTTTTCAATTTAACAAAAATTCGAGTCTAAAACATTAAAAATAAAATAACAAAAAATTTTTTCTTGTGATTTAAGTTGAACTTTTATGGTAAAATAAGTCCGGAATTATTTTTCTGGCCTATATGTAACATTTAATGGTAATGGCGTGGAGTTGCACTGCAAAAAGTGTGTATATTGCCGAGAAGTTAAAGAAAGAATAAGGAGGAAGTAAAAGATAAAAGAGAAAAATAAATGCAGACTCGCGCAGTAACGAGATCTGTGAACGTAAATACTCAGTCAAAGTGTATAGTTGTTGGCGGTGTACAATTTAAAGTAAAAGGCGTGTGTGTAATAGAAAGAGCGAGCTCGTGGTAGTGTCGCTACAAATGATCTCGTCTGTCGCAAGTATTTTTTATTTTCCTCGCTCAATCTTTTTTAGCGTTTTCCCTTGCCACTCTTCCGACTCTGGTTAAACTTCTTCTCAGTAGAGCGACTTTCTTAGGGATTTATTCTTGCTTTTCGGGTTTTTATTTCGCCGGATAGGAAGGAGGAACTTAACTGGGAATAGAACCCGACTAAATACCCTCCGCGTTCGGCAGCCTGATATAATTGGGTGTTTTATGAGGCTGGTGTGTATGTGGCAGCGAACACCGAGAAATGGCTCCACACTCCCGTGAATTTTATGCAAAGTTATCGGCTTTCACAATAATCCAACCACAGTGGAAAGGATCATGGATTAATCGGTTTTGAGCCACGCGCGGGATCCCACGTTCAATGGAAATCCTATCAGCCTCGGCCATGCCCGTTAAATGCTAACGCGTGATAGCTGTAACTGACGATCAATTACACTTCTATTATCCATTCAGTGTCACCCGTCGTATGTTCTTTTCAAGGCGACACTCTAAAATTTCACTTTCTTTTTATTTTAGTTTTTATATTAAAATTCTTTCAAAATATGGAAAAAATTAGATAAAAATCGACGTAATACTTTATCAATTTAATGTGCATTATTTCTTAGATCAATAATAAAATTTTTATTAAAAATAATCTTAAAATTTTCAATAATATTCACTTAAATTACGTCTATCTAAAATGTAAAATAATAAACAAAAAAACAATAAAAAAAAACTCCAATTTTTCGTAGCTTCAATATTTTGCTCAAAATTTTACAATAAAAATCATTAAATTTTTTTTAAAATAATTTAGACCAATTTTTTTTAATTTTAAAAACATCAAATATGTTTATAATATTTTTTTTTCATCAATTAAAAATTTAAAATTGTTTAATAATTTTTTTTTATATATAAAAATTATTAAAAAAAAATTATCTACAATTTTTTTCAAAAACTATCTATATAATTTTTTCAAAATAATTACTAAAAAAAATGTCCCAACCGCTCAAACCATTTAACAAATTTATTTCAAACAACCGTTTGTTAAAATTACACCAAACAACTAGTACACCCACCCGACAATGTAAACTACAGAGCCTTTCTCTTTCACCGAATCCTAAAAAAGTGTAAGCCGAACTCGTTACCCAAATAAAAAAGCCCCTGCAGGAAAGAAAGAGGAGTAAGCAGAAGAACTCAAGAAAGAGACAGGGAGGCGGGGGGGTGCAATAAACATTAATCACGGCAAAGTAACGTAACATTAGTGTAGTTAATTAGACAAACACCCCGACTGGCTTCACACGCACACCCTCCGGTGTCATTTTTTGGGCATACTTAATATTTTGTTGAGTGCATTCTCGACTCGAGTGCCGCGCTGGCAATCATGTCGCTTTTCATCTTTGGAGGAAGGAGTGAGGCTTGACAGCGGCCCCAAAAAGACCAGAATAAGACACGGGACGAAAATAAGAGCAGACTCAGATGGAGACGAATTGGCCTGTAAGAAATTTGCCCTCGCTTTTGAGGCTCGAATGTCCAATATATATATACATATGTATAATTTAGCTTAAAGTTAAGGGTTAGAAAAAAAAGAGTCATAATAACAAGCATGAGTCGGCGTTTCACACAAACAAGTCCCCACATGTCTTTAATTTTTGACACATGAATATCTCTAAGGACAAATTTAGGACGGTTAAATTATTAGTACTAATTACAAATGATATACACAGCCCGCTAATGACGAATAATGAGGACTCGCGACCACCAAGACTGAATATTTTGGACATTGTTGTTTCTTCTAATAATAACAGGACATTTCGCTCGGAATAAAACCGAGGAAGGGTGTGATGAAAAAACATAATAAACCGCTACGAATTTGGTATCCACCTGAGCGATGACGAGACGAATCGAGTTAATTATTAGATGAACATGTGGGAATACACTTCTATTGATTTCCAGCAACACCACCGTTTTAATTATACGGATCTGAGTGTGTTCGGCGGTCGAGATTAATAAAAAGCAAAAAACCCTCGATATATGGGTGTATATGTGTATTGTGTGGATAGATGTGGGATGGGACGAGGAGTCTTTGGATGAATAAGGTGAACGAATCGGATATATCCGATATTAAATGTATAAAGGTGAATGAACGCAGTGATGAGAAATCTTTTGTAAGATTCAGTCAAAGGTTCCTGGATATAGAGCGAAATATCCGTCGCTGAGTTTATTATTTTTTTTATGTCGAATCCGGGCTAGCTCAAAGACCGGTATGGTGGATAGGAGGTAATAGCAGACCGAATCAAATAATTAGGACTGATGGAGTAATATTGTGGATTGAGGATATATAGACTAGATTTGCACTGATAGAAGAATTTATTAATTTTCGTATTTTTTTTAGGATCTCTTTTTTAAATTTACACTTTTAAAAAGATCAAATTAATTTTTGAGAGAAATTGTTCATTTAGTTTTTAGTTTTAAAAAAAAATTTTTTTTTAAAGAAAAACACATTTTAAAAATTAAGATTTGGATTTATTAATCGACTAGTTTTAATGATTCAATATTTTTAGATTAAAAATTGCAATAATTAAATATATTGTAAAAATATCAATACTTTATCCTTGCTATAAAATATATAGTCTAAAATTTTTTGTGTCATTTTATAATATAATAAAATTGTATAACACATGAATTTTCATCCGACTTTAAAAATTTTGACACTAAAATAAAACAAATAAAATTTATTAATTAATATTAATAGTTAATAATTTTTTTAGACCAAATTATTTTGTTATTAAATTAATCTTCTATTTAAAAATAATTAATGAACCTGATCCGGTGAAATTATCGCTATATAAAGTAATGAAATTGTAAAAAGTATTAAAGAAAAATTAATCGATATTTATTAACTTTAAAATATTAATTATCTGTTAATAAATATTTATCAAATGATTAAATATTAAAAAAATGATTATCAACTCCTATTAAATATTAACAAATCCTTCGATCAAAGTGGATTGGTAAGTGCGAAGTTGCCACAGTAGGGAATTTGTCGAAATCCTGATGGGAATTGAGATATCACTGGTAGTCGTATTCCTGTAAGAGAATGAGGATCTGAGGAGTGCGGAGAGAGGAGTGAGTATGCTAATAGATCCTCGAGGTAATATATTATTCCGAAAAAAGTTTAAACTGATGACGGCGATGATATCCCTTCCGCGGAATAACAAGGGAAGAGGATTCGCGGAAAGACTCCTTCTCCGACAGGTATCCAGGTTTTGTTTGTAATGCAAGCTTACATATATTAACGCTCGGAAACTCGATTCGTAGTGACATATCTCCTGCGGTGAGGCTGATTGCCTCCTCATTTTGTGAGCTTATTGCTTTTCACGTCAATTTGTCATTTCGTCCGTAAGCTTCAGAAAGCCACTTGATGGGACTTTGCTCTATAGTTTACTCTCTGCAATAGTTCTCTCTGTATAGGTATAGTTATAGGTACTGAGAAATTTACTGCTATTGCTTCAACTCATCCACTCGCGTTGATCTCTCAGTTGGCTCAGCCTTTCTCGCGTTTGTCCAGCGAAATTGCTTCCGACGTTTTCTCTCGCTTTACCAAATTACCTTTAAACTCGGAAACTACATTTATACCATTTTGTACCTTTTCCAATGCACCGAGAGATCTAACGAAATTCCACAGTATTTTTATTCGCTTTCAAAGAGTTAATTAAATGTTCTACATAGATATTTTAGGATGTTACTATTATTGAGTATTTTATTTAATTACAAATGTCACGAATAAATTTTTCAAAAAATCATAATTTCTCACGTTACTCTCAAAATTATTGTCAAATATAATTAAAATACATTTATATTTTAAATAATTAACTTCGTCGAAATCCTGCGAATAGAAGTCAGTAAATTAACAATTTGATTTTTTATTAGTTAATAAATACTATTTAAAACAATAAATTCTTGTTTTTAATAAATAAATAAATAATAAATAAAATAATGTGCAGTGCAGAAATTTACGACACGATTGTGTAATCTACGCATACGTTTACTATGGGAACTTGTAAATTTTGTACCAGTTTTCTTATAGTCCGGTGTTACTATGCACCCATAGTAAAATTCAATGGAAATTTTTTACCGTGTATGTGTTTGTTTAAAACAAGAAAATTATATAACATTGATAATACTAGTTTTGATTAACTCATCACCTGATTTATTGATCCGGAAGCTATCAATTGATTGTATGTCAAATTTATATGCAAATCAGGTGAAAAATCACCAGTATAATTTGTCACGACCTTGTCGTGAGAGACAAACAGCCGACAGGCTTGTATATAAAGAGTAGCTTCTGATGCATGTAGTCATATCAAAGTCTAACGTCAGTAAGCTTTAACACTTCTCAAATTTTTTTTATCAATAATGCATGAGTTCTTGTTGTTCGGAATCATCGCCGTAGTTGGACTCCTGGCTTTGGTCAACCTCGCCGATGCAGATTGTTCCGGATTTGGCGAAAGGGTACGTAGATTTACACGCTACATAATTTACGTATGACCATTAGGGCAAAAATTTTTGCCGTAATTTTAAAATAAATGGTTCAAATAATCAATATTTTCACTGTAATTTTAAAATTAAGATTCATTATGAAACGTTCAAATTTTGTGATAACTATGAATTTTACTTTTAAAATTACGGTGAAACTATTGTTCTTAAAGAAAAAGCATAAGGAAGATTTTTTTATAAGATTAAATTTTGAACAACTTTTGTTTAAAAAATTTTTTACAAGACCAATATTTTTACCATTGTGACTAAAATTTGAATCATTCATCATGAATTGTTATTTTAAATTTGCGGCAAACATCTTGGCGCTAATTATCACCATAAATCATATATTATTATTATTATTTTCAGTGTCACTCACTCATGGGTCAGTTTTGCTGTGATTCCGGGCTTGAATGTACGGGTAACATTTTAAGTCCTGGAACATGCGTAATTAGTGGATAATACTATCGGCGATTTGGTTTGATGCTTTGAAAAACTATCTTTGCTGTCCCTTATTTCGTTCTCATCAATGAAGCAAAGTTCAATATAAAAAAAAATTACTGTGCAACCTTACACGGAAAAAACAAAATGATACTGGAATTCCTCCCGTATTATACTCAGTGATATCTGTGGTGAAAAAAATTTTAGACAATAGCAAATATAATCCAGATTATACTAAATGGTTTTGAGATTAAACTCAGTGTAATCTCCGATATTACCCAGTAATTTTTCTGGTTATATACACCTCCAAGATCAAATTCATTTATTTATCTATTTTACCATCATAGACTTCACCATTTATTAATTTACTAACCTTGAAAGTAAATAATCCCGATCACCATCTACTCAAAATAATCCTCAAAAATGATCATAAACTTCCCAGCCAATAACTATTCAACCACAAGCTCACTTAAAATTAAAAAAAACGTTAAATATTTGTCCTCACTTGCGCTCAATAGCTCAGCAAACATATTTCCTCCCCAACAATCGACAATCCATGTCCCGAAGAAAGGAAAAAAAAATATAAATAACAAAATTAGTCGATAGTTGTTCACCGACCTATCAGAAAAAAAAGTACATATAATAACTAATAACAAACCGTAGCGCGGAGCGAATATCCAAAGATGTGCCATGTGTCATGTATCATTTCTATCAATTCAAGGGATGTCTTTTACGCGGTTCGGGAATCGACGCTTATTCACTTTCCGAGCGCGATTGCAGCTTTCCTGAACTAATTGGCCCTGAATGGGGAGCGAGAGGTGGCAAAGGTGCATCGTAAGGTATAAATTAGCTCCATGGCGGGCGTCTTTGGTGTGACACGGGACATAAAGGATGTCGTTCGATGAGAATGAGCCTGATCTTCCCTTACTTTTAACTTCTCTTCGTCTAATTTGATCCGGTTGGACCAGACAGAAGTTAAATGTGTAATGGTGTCTCATTGATGTCATTTTTCAGTACCTGTCACGCTTGACCCGTCGAATCGGGCCCGGCTTTGAGGTGCGTTCATCAAACTACATATAATAAGAATAAAAATGAAAATAGAAATAAAAGTGAGACTGACTTTGACTCAAAGGGACGGTTTTCGTTTTTGATATTGAAGAAATAGAAGAAGAAAATAAAAACTAATAATGTAATTTTTAAAAAAGCACCCGTAAGATTCATAAAACAAGTTGTGCCTTTTATGTTTACGCCTGACAGTAGAAGAGAAGAAGTATAAGATGGCATTATGCCGCGGTAGGTCTTAAACTCCATTATAGTAAACGATTTCAATAACTCAAGTTTAGAGACCGATCAGCAGGGAAACTATTTGAAGCGCTTTGGCGGTTAAGCCCAAAAATGTATTTATATATCTGCATCCTCCAGCACTCCAGTCCGGCTCAGACACTTTACTTGGCGAAGCCAAACATTATTGGTCGCAATAACGGCAAGAGCAATTACTTTTTACTACTGGCATGGCTTCATTCGCGGGCAAACCCCAGATGGAACGCCTGAGAAGTATTTTCTCGGGTCCCTACCCACCCTCACAGAACGGTAAACGGCATCGCTACTGCCAAACGGGTGACCACAGATTTATTTCCCAGCCCGTGCCAAATTCCCTCATAAAGTACCCGAGCTTTGTTTGTACTTAAAGCCTGAGTAGGATGGACTAGGCTGAGGAGCCCAGGTCAATATTGCCAAAGGGTGCTCGATAAATTCGACCAGGGTTCTTTTAGTTCTGCAGAAGTTTTAATGTTCTTTGGTATTTAATTTGGATACTATTGGTAATTATATTTTGGATGGAATTAAATTGAAATTTTATGATAGAAAAAGTAAAAATATGCTTTTATAGAAAAATAAATGAAACAGTCGAAATGTTAATTTTATTAATATGGATTTATAATGTTTACATTAATTGATTTTTGAAAATATATATTTTAAATCAATAATTTTTGATAAATTATTATATAATTTAAACATATTTAAAATTTATAAAAAATACATGTACAGAAATATAAAAACAAAATAAATTAAAAAATTCAAAAAATTTTAATATATGCTTAATGTATTTTTAATATTATTTAAATTACATCTAATATAAAAAAAAAGACCATTCAGCAGCTGAAATAGAAATAAATTTCACAAATAAAAAAAAAAGTGTTTTTTATATAAAAATATTATTAATAATATATAACTTCTGTTACAATAAAACAATAACATCAAAACAAATGCAAAAGTAAAATTTCATTAGATCTGTCTGACAGAATGGGTAATTTTTTATCTAGACTGATAGTGAGGTATGCGAATTATTTCATTTAATAAGCTTTCAGATGCAATTTTCAAAAATTTAACAAGTTATCGCATTCAATAGTTATTTCGCAAAGAAACAGTAAAAGTTTTAAATTTAGAGGATTTAAAAGAATTTAAATTTCTCTTATTCCTAAACTATTTAATTGTATAGCTGAGTCGAAATATAGCAAAATTTTTCTAAAGTTCCGTCATGAGGACCAATGCAGTAGAAATCTACTAAAAAATTTATTTTCAATATAAATTTGTATATATTTTTCTATAAATTTTTTTAAATGACAGGAGGCTACATTAACTATTTTAGTACTTAGAAGGCGTTGGAAAATGAGAATTTACTTAATGAAAACGATTTTTTATCGAAGCATTTTGATGTCACCGTTAATAAATCCTCCATTGTGCCCACATTATACTCTCTATAAGAAACCTTTTTGATGTTGATGGGAGTATAAACGAGCATATCATACTGAGATCGTAATAACGATAAGAAGTATACGTCTTTAATTTATCTGATGGCCTAACAAACAAACGCGAAGAAAGTCGGTACATAAATGTCAAAGTACAAGTATGCATGCAGCTGATGCTCCCAACACTCACATCCGAGGACCGGTGTGCAACGAGTGTGTGTCACATATCACATAATGAGTGTCCCTGAACTCCAGATCAAGACTGCTGCATATACCATCTTCAATCTGCGTATTCTCGAGAAACGTGTATGCAGCTTTGAATGCGTTAGTCAAAGCTGCTACATATAATTTTACATTCTATATAAATATAAATGTAATATTATATAATATAATGCTGGGATCATTACACAAGTATTATGCAGATACCTACCGAGCATGAAATGTTACTGCTCAAAATCAGTGTAAATGTGTGTGGTACGAATTTTGTACGAAGATTCGTCTATTCAAGTGACGAGCAGTAGAGAAATTAGCGGTTTTCATTTTCAGTAGGAGTTTTGCTTTGCTTTGATACTCCTCTGGGAAACGCGAAACTATCTGAAGCATCGTTTGCTGATATATGCTTAACATTCAGCATAAAAGCCCTTTTAAGTCTTTCCAATTTGTGATTAAAATGTCGATGTAAATGTGAATTCCGAGAAGACGTTAATGGTAACTTCAAGCAGAGGTATTTTATGTAGAAGACCGATGAATGGCCCGTGCTGTTTGAAGGATTCTTAATTGAAAATTGGAAATCGGAAACTACGCTAACGAATCATCAGTAGTAGTCTTTATGGAGTAGTTACTATTCTACACATTGACTAGTTTTATTTTTAATAAAATTTCAAGTAATACTATTTACAATTTTTTTAGAAATAAATTTTATTTTTTTCAATATTTATGATTAAAAAATATTAATTATTCAACGTGATATCAGCATAGAAATTAATGAAATAATTATTTTTAAATTAAAAAAATTTTAGTTGAATTTTTATTACAACAATTGACTAAAACTTTTTTATTTTATTTATTTGGCTTTTACTTAACGATAAAAATTGTTTTTTCTTATGAAGTTTTTTATTTTCAATCTGTTATTTATATTTAAGAAACCTTAAAGTATATTTTTATAAAATTTCCAGATTTTATTTTTAAAAATCCATTCATTGATTAAATTTTTCTAAGAATTCATGCTAATAAATTTATTTTTATATAAAAATTTAATAATTAAATTATAAATATTCAGGGAATAATAAATGAGAGAATTATTTTTCTTAATTTAACACAGTAATAATCATTATGTTCTTATTTAGTTAAATTCAATATTGAAAATTGAATAAATGACTTTTTAAATAATTTTTACCATTAAAAATTGTCATGTAGTTATTTTTTTCTTTGCATATAGTAGTAGATATTCATAAAACAGCACTTTGCTTCCTCGCTCGAAAGAGGTTTACACGGAAAAATCGATTCCTTAAAGTGTGTATAGTATAATGTATATTAAGGGTAAATATAAAGGAAAGGTGAGTGAGATAAAAATTAAATAGTGTTCCTGAAGATATTTTATAAGCCGATTAACAAGTTTAAGTGTATTATCATAATAACGATGCACTCTGTTTTTAAAATGGCTTATTTGTGTCGATCAAATTTGCCGATAAATGGGATTAAAATCTCCAGAAAGATGTCCTTGTCCCTGTCTGTTATTATTTATCATTTTAAAAAATTATTCTCCAGCTCCAGCCCATCTATCATCCTATTTAAAGATTCAAGAGCGGTGAAAAAAGGAGGAGGAGGAGGCACTCTCAACTTCGGCTTAGATGGATCCAGAATGTACGTCTTGTTTTTTGTTGATGCTCTCAAGCTTGAGGACGAGATAGCGGAAATGGAGGATAATGCGAGCAAGATGATGGGATCGACGCAAGGATCGAGGAAGAGCACATATGTGTACACATTACATACACTGTGTCACATAAACGAGCATATATAGACGGAGAAAGCACCAAGGATGAGGCCACTACGCCCATTGAAGCGTGAGCAGGCCCAGGAATGACTTTTCGTTGGTAGACATACCACTAGTTGTCATTGTATGGAATAATATAATGTAATATAATAAATAATATATATATACCAAATTCAAAAAACTGATTTTCAGGGAGCGTGAAGCCAGATGTCAGACCACACACAAGTGGATCGAGGCGTGCCTGTGTTCGCTCCCGGGACAGGTGACAAATACTGGAGAAAAAGGTGGACTGAGATGTTGCAGAAAGGAAATTTATAATTTACATTTTGGCTTTGAATAGAAGAGAGAATTAAGCGCAATTCGCTTAGAGGTGTTCTACTATCGATTGGAAAGGAAAATTCATTGATTTTTGTATATATATTTCTCTTTAATTAATTAAATTTAACTAGCAACCTTGCAGTCACACAATGACTGCCGTGATTTGTGAAATATAAAGAAATAAAATTTTGCTTTATTAAATAATGAATTTTGTTAAATTGCACTGTACTTTCTTAACTATTGATATTTTTAAAGATGTAAGCTCATCCCGATGTTATACTCATCAAGAGCTTTCATTTGAGTACCCACATGAATTTTGATATATTTTTCATATATACATATATATAATATATATAAATATATAAAAAAATGATGTGAGTACTTAAATGAAAAGTCTTGATGAGCGCAACATCAGGATGAGATTATATCTTTAAAAATGTTAATAGTTCACGAGATACAAGGTCATTTCTTAATTATGTATCTAGAGATAGAGCATTTTTGAATGCAGCCTAAATATTCATTATCATAAATTGACTATTGGTGAGAATGATATAAAACCATAAAAAGGCACAGCTCCAGGTCAAGACTTTGCCAATGATACCAAATTTAACCATAAAAATTCATTTTATCAAATAAATACACTGGCCACAAAATTTTGCTTATTCTTTTAATAATATAGATTACATAATACATTAGGACACTTTTTTTTAACTTTTTATAGTTGTTTATATAAATTTATAATTGTAAAAAAAATTTACTAAGATATTTTATCGAAGTTTCTTTTGAATTTTTTAACGCCGATCGAAATCGAAGATTGCATAAGAGTTTAAAAAGTGAAAAGTGAAATATACAGATGGTATTCTTGATGGAGTTTTTCCATTTCCGGCACGGAGGGATGTTGGATGAAATTAAAAAGCGTCACGATGTTCAGTCCAGGCACTCTGCCAATTCTCCAGGAGATCGTGTAATCTATCCGAAATAGAATGGATTTAAGCGAGCGTTATTTAGGGAATTCAATTGGATGTTGCTTTTATCAATTATGCACCGTGTCCGCTTTATTACGGGCGAATACGGGTCAGGTTAAATACTAATGGATTACGAGATCGATATCGAGCGTAAAGCATGTTAATGTCGCGATAAATGGGGCTGCATTTCCATTTGTTTTACCAGAATTGATGTTTTCCTCCAGGAAGAGCAAAAATGATCTTCCTGTTTGATTATTCATGAGTGATTAATGTGCATGTTAATGTTTATGTAAAATTGTGTCTTTTGAAGCAAATGAAGAATGAACGTTGACGAGCTTAAGCTTGAACTATAAGAACTGAAGACGTAATATCATAAATTTATAAGCCGTGGGACTATTTACGCTCGTGTCAGCAAGCAAACACTGAAAGCAAACACTAGAGATTCCCATTGACCTATTATTATGTCTATGGAGCACGGAGCTTCACTAGTCGTCAGATGTAGGATGTATTGACGGCCTGGTATTATGTGTAGCTTGAGGATGAGGACGAGGGAGGACAAAAAGATGAGATGAGAATGAAAATCTAAATGCAAATAGAAACAGTGTTCTCACCTATTCAGAAACGCATAAACTTTTGTCTGAGACTTTTAAAAGCACCTTAGTCATCTGATGCATGTAATAATATACTAGAGTCACTAGACATTGTGCCTTGAACAGCAATCTGCTTGTACTCCTCCGCTGGAGTAGCTCATACTTTATGCTCTGAGTACATGAGGTCGCAAAATGCTCTACTATGTAGACAATATTCGCATGCATAGCTAAAGAGAATATCGGAGTAAAAGAAACATTAGACTTAAATTCCTCTGAAATGTGTCGTGCGAATAACGATGATATGAATATTCACTAATGGAGAGGAGAGAGTGGTTATATATTTTTGATGGACTACACAGAGAGAAAAGAATAGAACTTATTCCTATGTAGAATGGTAACCATTACCATGTTACATAGTAACGGAAATTTTTGTGAGAACTGTGTAAATTTGCTAATAAAAATCTTAGAAAATGTGATAAAAATATGAACAAACACTCATTCGAAGCGGAGTTAAATTCTGAAAATAATTTTGTTGGTTTTTTATTTTTTTTTTATGAAAATTTCAATTTGTTACTAACAAAAAATAAAAATAAAAAAAAATATTTCAGCGTACCCGTATAATAACAAATAATATGTTTTCAAAATTAAATGACCCAGATTTACTCTAAAATTATTATTCTAACAAGTAAATTGTTTTCAATAAAAACTATCTATTTTTTTGGCAACAATTACTAGAATTACTTTAGACATTTTTGCTATAAATAAAGCTGGCAAATATTCCAGTTCCCTTTCTCCACATAGATCCCAGTCGAGGTTTACCATCCCGAGGATGTACACTCCTTAATCATCCGTCACGGCGAATAATGAGTGAGTAACTAATTAAGTATTTACTTAGGATCCAATTGCCGATTTAATCTTCCGGATAATTCATTATATCTCGGCTGTAACTATTTTACGGCTTCATCCAGAAGCTCCCTAACCCTTTGCTTGCCTCTTTATCCTTGTCCTCGACATTTTACTCTGTTATTTTCATAGCCGTTTTCCCGACAATGTCTCCTCGTCCCCGTTGGTTCCGTTTTGTGAGATTGCGCCGAACGCAATACCCTTGTGCGCTTTTCCTAGCAAACATTTACCCTTCTCGCGAACAAAACCCGAACTGTTGCAGGGCACACAGCCACACAAACTAAATTTCCTTTCTTTGTTCCTTCAGCTTTTCACAACTCACACAAACACACACGCACTCTCACAGTTTCTGGCAAAACTGACAGTAGGTTTTGTCTAGTTCTACTCCTGCGTTTGATAAAACAAACTCGTACTCCCAATTTAATCATACATGTAAAGCCACCCGAACCAGATGAGCGCATGTTGGTGTCTGTTAGAAGAGCTGGAGGAAATTCAAACGGAATTCATTTCCCGAAAAATAAACTCCTAACAATTATATCATTCTGAAGCAGGAAGGTTTAAAAAAAAAAGCGAAAACAAAAACAAACACAAGATAAGCTTTCGATCAGCGCTTGGCATCCTCATATCATATGCTCTAACTGTCGCCCGGCTCCTAATTTAATTCCTCGGCGAACCGTACCGGGTTTTTCCGTGTTCTGCTTGCCGGGTTGTCTGGAGCATTAACATACTTTCCAGTTTCCGAGCAAATGTGGCTGGTTTGGTTGCTGCCCCTCACACCTATACCTTTCGGAATTCTCATCCTCATCCTCCTTGCTCCTCTGTCCCACTAAAAGTACCGCCGAAAAAGCTTAACGGAGGTTGAACGTGTGAGCTGCAGCTCTGCCCGGTAAATCTGGCATCCAGATCCTCTTTCCAACTTAAACAACCCTTTAATAAGGACATCACGTCTACACTCAGACGCGCATATCAACCACTTTTCGATTTAGTTATCTTTTAAAATGGTTTATTCACAGGATCAACTCAATATTACCCCGGAAAAATTTTTTAATAGAAATAACATGTTCGTATTTCATCTAATGTAGTATAAAAAAATCATATGTATCCGGAAAAAAAAAATTAAATCAAGTAAAATTTACTCAAACCAAGAATAATTTATCAGATCAAAAACTTTTTTTTTTAGTAAAATTTTTTTAATGTTATGAAATAATTTGCTATGAAAACTGATCATATTAGGACATTTTTGGTTTAATATGTCTCAATAACATTTAATATGGCCATATTAGGCTTTGTATTGTCATATATGTCCGTATGCAATGTTTTTGATTAAAAGTAGTATTAAAAACATCCGACAGATGGCGCATGATCGTTAAATCGTTTTAATATAAGAGAGTTAATTTTTTGACTTATTAAGTACTAGAATAAAAATTATTTTTTTTACTAACATAAAGTTTTTTATGTAATTTATTCCTGTTGATAGTAACAATTTTAGTCAAAATATCATATTTTAATTTTGAGTTGCAGTTGGTAAATTTTATTAAAAGAAGATCAATTGTTGTATATATTTAGGTCTATCGTGCATAAAAATTTATGATTTATCTTCATATAGAGCCACATACGACAAAGTCAACCCACAAAATTACTCTCCGGAAAATTATCACAATCTTCAGCTATTTGAAACTTGTCTCAGCCGAGACCAGTTCTTGCTCGTACTTTTTGACAGCTCTTTCCTCCGAAGAACCTGGGGTTCACGCTTATGCTGGTACGCGTGAAAGGGTTGCTAAATAAAGCGACTTAGACATTCAGAGCACGTGCCTTTTTGGGTAAGTGTACCACGAAGGGTGAGGCAATAAAAATACGGATAGATGTGGATTTTACGATGTTGGGAAAAATCATTCGGGGAATGTGAATACTTATACTTATACCTCTACTTACTTCGGCGTATGTGTAAGTGAGTGGGGGTGTGGGGAGGTATGAGTTAAGAGAAAAGCACAAGGAAATACTCTGGAGACAAGACATATCAAAGAACGCTCTTTGCCGGGACTGGGATCTGATGTTATGTTGCGCATCTCCTGTTTCGCCCTCATATGGGATATGTGAGTGTGTATGTAGCAGTTAGAGATCCCAATAGCATCCTGGATCCTCGTCCTCACACTACTGTTTTGCAGCAAAGAAACAGAAAACGCCCGCGGGCATATGTGATGCCGATGGGCATGCCGGTTATTGCGCGTCACGTTATGAAATTCGCTCGAAATCGTACTATGATATCTATATACCCTCGGGTATATTACCCGTGCCTTTTATACCAGTATCTTCATCCCCCTCCCTCTTTATGCCGATCCAGATACAGATAGAGATAAAGATAAAGATATCGGTACAGAGACATGTTCCTGGTAGTCGCGAGTTTAAAGAAATGGCTGACGTTGTATGAAAACCGTCAGGAATACTATTTTCATTTATAAATAAAAGATGGATGAAAAGTATCGTGCAAGCGAAAAAATAATATTTTATTTTGGCTTGCTGCCATAAAAAATTATTGCTGTCCGGCAAATGAAAATGCCCCGGGATTATTCCCAGAATTTTAATAAACCGGGTAATATGTGTGCTGTAAAGTAGAAAGAAGTTGGAAGTTGGAAGCCAACATAAATTAAAAAGGAAGAGACTGTTAATTTATTTCTATCCGAATTCTTCCTTTTATTAATCCGGTGTTACGTTATCCACTTTGTACCCGTAACCGTAGTTGTATCAATGAATTCAACGAATTTTATGTTAATTCATGGATTTAAGTGCTCGCATGCTCTGTGCTCTGGTAGCACTTTTCCTGGTACAGTATATAGTTATAGGAATAGTCAAGGGGATTTCGTTGCGAGAACAGAGGACACCCATAAATCGTCGTTGAAAATTCTTGGCTGATCATAAAATTTTGTTAACTTTTACGAGCCCGACAAGGTATAATACCTGGCAAAGCTTCCGGAACTCTTTTTTTAACCAGGCCTTCTATTTTTATGCCGAAAAAAAATTGTATTTTTTTACAATCTTCATTTTGTGTAATTTTAGGAATAGTTTTTACGGGGTATTAAATACTTACAAGGTTTGGAGTTATGCTTATGAAAAAATTTAATTGCTTTTAGAATAACAAAATTTGACATTTTTTAACGATAGTATATTATCTTTTATTAATCTGATTATAATTTTAAATCCAATTTTATAATTTTTTCCCAAGAATTTTATATAGCTGAGTCAAGAAAAAATTTCTTCATAGAAAATCAAAAAATAAATTATTTTTTATTTTTCTATAAATTCAAAATATTATAAAGTAAAAATAAAATTTTAAATATAATATTTTTCTTAAATTAAGTAACTTTTCATTTCAATTTATAAATATTTAATTCAAAAATTACCATCATTATATTCTTACATAAATTTATTTTTCATAATATTACCCAAAACTTTGTACATAAAAAAAGAAAATTTTAATTTTTGAATAATATTAATAAGCTAATTTTTTTCAGTTAAAATAACTGACCCAGTGTTGGTACCAATTGTGACAATTAAAAAAAAAAAAATAATTCTTAAAAATAAAAAAAAATTCCAAAAGTTAAAACCAGAAAGTCAGTAACAAAAAATAGAGTTTTCTGTGGGGCAATAGGCTTAAACTAATCCAGGTATATGTAACTTTTTGTACATCCCAGGGGGGATGTCGTTTATGGTCGCTGCAGTGTGGGAATAGTGTATATCGTGGGCATTAAAGGGCAACAATGCAATAGATCGTAAAAAAGAGGGAGATATGGCGCTTCTGGAGCCGAAGAAGGACACACCAGTAAAAGTTGAGGAGAAGGGAAAGGGCCTGCAGGTCAGAATAAGAGTCGTTCTTCCAACTTCCAAGGCAAGGTATGTTGAGACCGTGCATACATATATATCTATGTCATACAAATACAGAAGGAAGAGAGATTCCAAAGCACAAACGGAGCAGTGGGCTTGAGTGGCCACAAACAAAAATACAAAGAACCCAAAAATATGTCAAGCGACCCAGGTCCTTTACTTTTCAGGACAGGCCTCCCCGCGGGGCGCCTCCACAATAATTCGTTGCATCTCCGAATTTCGAGTATTTCAACGCCCTTTACACTATTCATCCCGAAATATTATTCATCTGGTGAATAAATAAATCACTTACATCATTTTGTCACTTTTAATTTGCTCCAAAATCGGATCATGATCATCAGAAATGATCAATGTGTCATTTGAAGAATGAGCAGGGGTACAACGCAGTTATTTTTCCTTTAATTATCGAAATTATCAAGTGGCAAGGAATAAATCTCGTATGACATGTGAAAGGCTGAATGCGTGACACACACCTCAGGCGGTTCAATTCGGAAGCCGTTGGGATTGTCCTCGACAGGATAAGAGGATAAAAAATGAACCAGGGGGATTTGAATGAGCGAGGGCGAGGGACGATCAATCCCTAAGTTCCAGCGTAGAGATTGATTGTATCTCTGCTCTCTCGATCTGGATATCTGGGTATCTTAAGATTCCGCGATACCGTGCGTACATTGTATTGTTCGAGGTATGTTGCTCGGCGTATGTGCTCTGGACATTGTTGCGCTCGGCATTGTTATGGCCACAATGAGCCGCGAAATCTCGGCTCATTCCATTCGTCACATACAGATCTGATGGTTGCCCACAATCTGACCCTTAATTAACATTTTTGGGGTTATTTAAAGATAAATTTGTTAAATTTTTCATTATGTGTCAAAATTAATCTACTAAAAATTTTGTAAGCCTTTTAAATTACTTATTTTTAAATTAATTAAAAAATCATATTTAAGATTACTACAAAATTAATAGAAAAATAAATTTTTGATGCTTAATAAATAGACAAAAAATTGTGTAATTAATGAAATTATTTTTTAGTATTTTAATTTGCAAATAAATAATATTTGTAGAATTTTTTTTCAGTACATAAATTGTTATAGATTTAATTTAAAAATTCTAATGACATAAATGTAAAAAAATTATTAATGTACCTTTTAAAAAAATTTTTTTCGTATTAAAATTAAAGGAGTAATAAGACCTAGTGAAGAAATATTTATGATAAAAATAAAAAAAAATAATTGGTACTACAACAGCTTATTTTAAAAACAAATTTTTAATAAAATCAATTATTTACATTTTTTTTAAATTCATCTTTTTAAATAAGCTTTAATTTTAAAATTCACACAAACTCTTATTAAAAATTTTACAAATTTTACTATTGCATTGATTTTAATAATCATAAATTTTTTAAAAAATTTACTTTCATTCAGCTGGAAAATGGTTTTTTTATTACGTCTTTTTGGCACTCGAATTGAAAATAGTCTCATTATAATATTCAAATGACATAAATGTACATTGACATCCTCACATCGACACAATCTCATAACAAATAACAAGTAGGAGGATTAAGACAAATAATGTTTATATTATATTACATTCATAGCCTGTGATAAGAATCCTGATACCGATTTATGTTACGGATATGCTTCTCATAAAATAAATGATCCTTCTTGTTCTCCTTAATACACTTTTTTATTCGGTGTATTGTATAAATTAAATCGCGAGGCCATTACAGTATGGAAATGTTATCTCGAGATTTTATTACTATTTAGATTTGGTTCAACTCGAAATTCAATATCGGCTTAATGGCATGTCGTGCATTTAAATATTACCTTAATGCAGTAACTGATATGCAATAAAATAATCCTGTGTAATACTTTACTGTATCACTGTTACTTTAGTTTATAATTTAGCTTTAAATGGGACTACAGAGGAGGTTTAGATTAGAGATTAAAGATACCTTAGATCTGAATCGGGTCGATCGCGCCCTCTGACCGCAAAAGGCTATACTTTTACATGCTTTCAACGAAGGATCAGAGGATCATATATGTTTCCCGATGATCTACGATCCAAAGTTATTGTACCCAATATCGGTAATGAAGTTCGCATAACTTATTTGCATCGATTTATAATTTTTTCGTTATCTTCTGCAGGACATTCTTAAAAATTATACGCACTGAAAAAACCGAAAATATTAATTTTTTAACAATTTTTTTTAAAGAGGTTTTTTCATTAATTCATATGAAAATCAATACACATTTAGTAATGACTTCAAACTTCAGTAACAAGTTATTTTTTTTTTTACGAAAAATCATTTTTATAGGTCTTGTAAAAATTAAAAAAATTTTGCACTTTTAAAATATTTAATCGATTGAAATAAAATTTTTGTTTTTGTAATTAAATTTATATTTCATGTTATAAATTTATTTTAATAATATATACATTAAAATTAAAAAAATATGTATTGAAAAATATTTTTAATAGCTTAATATTTTCGTAGATATTTTAGATATAATTTAACAATATGAAAAATTTATCTAAAAATATTTGAAAATTGAAAAAAAAAAATACAAAAAATCTATTGAATTTATAATTAAAATTTAATAAAAAAAAATATTGGTATAATAGTATAATTTTTTAAATTATTATTCCGATATTTTTTATGAATAAAAATGAAAAAAAATTTTTTTAACATAATATTATAAATTTTTTATGGAGAAAGCATTAAATTTCAAATTTATATTGTTTTTAAAAAAGTCCATCGGTAACCTTTCAATTTAAACGTTGGGTGAATTGATTAATGATAAATTGTAACTGATCAAAGACCATAAATATGACCAGTATTCAAATAGTATTGAGTCCTGATGATAATTAAAAGGATCAGCGGCAGTATATTATGTTTTATGTTATATTATAACGATGATAATCTAAATTCAGCGATTCGGCAACTCGGAACTCAAGCCCGTAACTCCAATTGGTAACTGTTATGTTGTTGTTATTGTTGATGTTGGAGCAGGAGCAGTATTGCCACTTCGACACAAATTAATAATGAAGATTCAGCATCGGTCTGTTCTGTGCAAACAACGCCGACGTAATCGACTGTTGAATTAAAATCTATGCGTTTGGTGACCGTATGAATATAAACAGCCGCGGGTTAACGAGGAATAGCATATTCATACATACACACCTACCAAGTTTAGAGCATTGCGTAGGGTATATTATATATATTCAAAGCACAATGGCAACAACAGTAATGCAACAGCTAGTTTCACCAGACCCTTTGCCCATTTGCATTACTAACATTTCTGACTAACGGTCTTCACAGAGCATAAATAAGACCGGTTGGTTAATAATCTTACTCAGTTACCCTCCTCCACCTAACCGTAATCGCTATTTACTGAATCTTAGCCTCTTAAACACTCCAGAGCACTGATAAAAGGGTTTCATTTGGTAGTGATTAAATTTTATTAAGAAATAAGCTAATTTTTTTTTATTTAATAATTTTTTTTGTATGAAAAAAATGTATATTCATGTATCGAAAATTAATTAAAGATATATTAGAATTATATAAAAAATATTTAATACAAAATTTGTAAAAAAAAATTTTAATTCGTTTAATTTTTGTATTTTAATTTTTTAATCTATATAAAAAATTTTTTGATATACTGAAAGAAATTTTCTTTAAAAATTTCCATTAAATTCACTGTAATCGTGCAACATAATGCGGTTCTTTTTTTTATTACCATTTTTAAAATAAAAATTACGGAAAAATTCATTTATTTTGTGATAGACTTCATAAAATTTACCGAAAACTAATTAAAATTTACAGTAAACTACCGTAAAATTTGTTGAAAATAAGTTAAAAATTATCTCACTTACCGAAAGAAAACTACACAGAAAGAAAAAAAGTTTTGAGTCAAGCGTAAATTTTCTTAAATCAAGAAAATCTTAAGGAAGACTGAAAATTTCTTGAATGAATTTAAAATTTCTTGAACGAAGTTAAATTTTTTTAAGCTAAGAAAATTTCTTCTTGCTCCAAAATAACTTGGATCTTCCTTACAATTTTCTTGGTTCAAGAAATTTTTTTTTTCTGTGTATAAATATTAAGTTAATTTATCTATAAATGTATTTTTTATACATTTGACATAAGTTTATATCACAAATCTCTCAACCTACTACAATAAACGATTCGTATTTGGTATTACATCAGTATGATACAATATAACCCATAATATAATATAATGAAATGAATGTGTGCTGGATATGAGGGTGTGCGTGGGCATATTTATCCTCATCTCGCGTTATGTTCGCAGCGCCCTTTCGGAAACCTGATGCAGCCCTACACTACTCTTAACAGCCTCGGGGCGATTAATGAATTTATGGTAGCTGGTTGGGAAGGTACGCTCGCTTTGCTACGCCAGGATTTGGCGCCTCCGGCCATAAACTAGTCGGCGAATCTAACCACCGGGTTCGAAACTACCCGGTACATGCTACACAGACATCACCCTGCTGTACATACATCGGCCTATGAGCTTTACTCGTTACTTTCAGCCTTGTTTTCACGTTCTTGACCTTGCTGTTGGTATGTAACACCGCCAACTAACCGCGTTAACTGCCCGCAAGAAATTTTTCTGATCCGGCCGAATATATATCCACACAAAGCCATATCAGAAAACTTAATATATATTTATATCTGGCTTTATATGGTCTGATATGTCCATATATAACTGATAATATGTTCTTATGTACCTATACGTGGGTCTAATATGAGAATTAACCATATCAGGCCATTATATGACCAGACAATGCCATATATAGCCATATGAAGCCATAATATGTGGCCAGATATGGAAAAATACCGCTTGATACTTCATACCAGGCCATACATAGCCATATAAAAAAATATTTCATCAAATCATGCCATATTTGACCAGATAGTGCCATATATAACCATATAAGGCCATAATATATGGGTAGATATGAAAATATATGTTTTATCTGGTGAAGTATGACGTAATACTCCCATATCAGGTCATATATAGCCATAATATGGCCAAATATGGCAATATATGGCTTGATATGTCCTCATAGCACCTGATACAATGACTTCAGATCATCATACATTATATGAGGCTATATATAACCAGATGATGCAATATGTTCGAGGTTTAAAATCAAAACTTAACACGGTATATTGTAACACAGCATTTGTAAAGTATAGTACTTTTGCTTTTTCTGAAACGTGGCTTAGTCCTTTAATCTTTTCATCTGAAGTATTCGACACTAATTTAATTCAAAATAAATTTTGTTAATAACAGCATAGCAGTCAATGAATCAGATAAATATAGTTAATTAATATAATATAATCATTAAAATGTAATGTGTCTCTCTTGTGTAAAACTCATTGTAATTATAATTATTATTACTGGCCCTGTTAATGGCAATAGCTGTTGGGCCTAAGTGTAAATAAATAAATAAATAAATATGTGGCCATGTCAGGTCACATGTGGCCAAAAATAAATACTGGCCATATATAAACACTACAGAAAATTTTTTACAGAATTATGAAAATTTCACCTCATCAAGGAAGGGCAATGACATCAACAAATTTAATCTAATTTTATTTGTCGTCTAGACACACTGAGAATATAAAATTAGTTTTATATTGAGCCACGGGATACCGGATAGTATCGACTTTGCACTATACTAATTGCCATTTTAAATATTGACACCAATAAACTCGAACCCGGCTCTGACAACTGGGACAGTTTCGCCAAACTTAACTATAATTATAATCAACGTGCATTATGGAAAAAAGCGATAGTGTCCTACACAGGATCGAATTATTTTTGACACAAGACGCTTGAATATTAATACCAACACCTCGACTACCATCTGCTAGAGAGGCTGAATGGAAGCTGTTTTTACTGTTGATGGAAACTGGCGAGAACGTTGCACTAGAATGGTCACATGTAAATTTTTTATTACGAACTCGAGCGCCAGTATTGCGCTGACATTCAGCTGGAATGTTGTTTTCAGCCATCCAATAAACCGACTAATTCTATTGCGGTGGAAAACATGGTTCGCGGACAGAGAGAAAAAATCAAACAACAGAACGGAAAAAAGAAAATAATCTGTTTATCCTATTGCTGCTCAGTACTGTTAAAGCGAGGGCGCGAGGGCCGGGGGTTCTTGCCGGGATTAAGTGCCAATTAGTGATCCAGCAGTTTTCGATCCACAGAATTCCGGGGAATTTAATCCCCTCGTAGATAAAAAATTTATCTCGTTGCATATTTTTATCAGAGTGCAATAATGCTTAGTATGTATTTAATTCTATAAATTTATAACTTTCTACATATATATATAAAAAAAAATCTCAGTTTTAATTTTATTTTCATATTTCAAAAAAGTTTTAAACTTTTTTTATTTATAGTAAATTAAAAAAAATTTTGTGATTATTAAAAATATTTTTAAAATCATTTTTATGGGTTAAAGAATTTTAATTTTATTAAAATAGCTTAATATGTCCATTTAAATTTTTTTATGTTAAAAAAATTTTTAAAATCATTTTTATGGGTTAAAGTATTTTAATTTCATTTAAATAGCTTGACATGTCCATTAAAATTTTTTTATATGTTCCAAAATATCAATTTATGGCAACATACATCAAAATTCGGTCTATCAGTCTGTGTAAAAATTTTTTTCTATGTCCTGATATGGCCAATTTTTATATGAGGACATATATGGCCAAAAAAATTTTTTTTTTCAAGGAAGAATATTTATAAAAATTAATCACATTAAATCTTATACAAAATTTCGTTATATTTATGGCAATTTATAAGATTTGGTCGAATATATGACAATTTCCGGTCACATATGAAAATTTTTCGACAATTTAATCAGAATTTCCCCGTAATTAAAAAAACATAACTAATTTAGTTTCCCTTGCGTAGTTAACGTCAACAATTCATCAACGAAATTCGGTCTAAATAATTAATTCGCGGGGCAATGCATCTAAATCCAAACTGTATAGCAAACAGGTGTATAAATGAAGGGGTAAAAGTGATTGTAGAGCACACATGTGTGTAAGTTGACTGCATGCATGATATAGATATATGTGTGGCTATAAATAACTAAGGCAACGTGTTACCGATTCCCTTGTTCCCGTGTACGTTCAAGTAGACCTGTCAAGCCCTCGAGATCGCGGAACCCGGGGCAGAACAGGGCACTGGCTGACAGTATGTTATGCTCATGGATATCGCCATATATGTGAGTGTGTGTCGGAGATATCGATTGTGCGAACGCAAACTGTGTCACTGTGGTTTATGCAAAATACCGTTATCGGAGAACTAGCCTATCGTTTGGCAAGTCAACACTACTCTGGTGGCGCGATCCGCCGTTACCAACTAGACCAACTCACGAAATCTAGATCCTGTCTACAGATTTGTTCTCATCCCATTATCTACTGAACTTGTTACACTATATTATACTACACACACATATCCGTTGATACATGCTCAAATTTCGTGTTAATGATCCATAATCTTCACGTTTTACCCTCATAACTTTTCACTTTTTATTTTACATTGTGAAAAATTTAATTTTTAGGCCAATTTTTCAATCTGATCATTTTTATATCAATGTGGCTAAAGGTACGGCAAAAAGATAGATACGGAGAGCGGAAAGTAGTGGCTTCCCACACACCGATGTGATAAAGTCCCACTTTTCACCCTCCGTATCTATCTTTTTGCCGTACCTTTAGCCACGTCCTTTTTATATATGCCTTAATTGGATCATTTGTGGCCATCTATGGAAATAAAAAAATTATTAGTTAAAATTTTACAATTTTTTATGTTTTCTAGAAATGTAAACGTCAACTATCAAGACTCTAAGACGAAAAATTATTTTATTAAAATTAAACATATACTCTTTAAATAAGTCGAAAATTTTTTTTATCAATTTTTATTGCCATAAATTTAAAAGATATGAAAGAGTTAAAAAAATGAATTTTATTTCAAAAGTTAAATACATTAGACTTCACTCTCTGGTAACGAGAAGATTTAGCGATAATGCGCCACCTGTTAGAAATTTTAAACACTAATTTTTTTTTTGTCATAAATTCAAAAGTTATAAAAATACAAATTTTTATAATTACTAGAAAATCGAGTGCGCTTTGCGCGCTTCTGTCAAAGCGTTAATTATCAACAATTTAATTTATCAATATTTTTAGTAATTTTATTCATTAATATTTACCCGTTGCCATCGTAACTATTGCTAAGGTGATTACCATATCAATAAAAAGTGACAACAATAAAAACGTCATATCAACTTTTTAATATAATTATATTTTACAATAATTAGTTCTATTTTCCCTTGCGATCTTCAATTACTTTGTAATATAGTTAAAAAAATGATTTTTATTTCTAAACTTACATACCTCAGACTTTAACTCTCTAGTAACGAGAATTTTTACCGATCATGCGCCACCTGTTGGAAATTTTCAACACTAAATTTAAAAAATCTATATGAACATATCAGAAAATTATTTCCTAAAAATTTTACGATCAGAGAAGATACAATAAATTTAAAATCAAAACTCGATAATGAATCTTGATCCAAAAAAATTATTTTTAAAAATTTGATTAAGCAGAAAACTTCTTTCATCAAGTTAAATTAAGTGGAATTAAAATTAATAATTTTTGAATAAAAATGATTTTACAATTGAATTTTTATCAGAGCAAATATTGTAAATATCTCCCGACTCACAGCAGTATGTGACTGACTCGTCAAACAACTAGAATCCCCGACAACCCGAGATTATCCCTCGGAGCTGTCAATGTCAGTACGAATAGAATAATAATCCCGAAGGTTACTAATCTCTCAAGAGACAGAAACTATTTGTCATCGTGATCAGCGATCTGCAATCTTGCTCAGCTAGAGGACAGAAGCTCAATTCTGACTCTCTTCACCTTGATCTTCCTCCAGCTTTTGTCCTTATCTGGGTGGTTCTGTTCCGTGAATAGGGTATTGGCTGATAGATGAAAGGGCTCCGCGCGAGACTGTCATGTATGTACAAGTAAATTGACCAATCATCATTAATTCTCAATGCATATAGTTTCTCTCAGTAATGTAAATAGAACAGTCTGTCTGTACCTCCAGATCCATCCATACATATAATCCTGGGGCTTACTGTATGTGTAGCGTATAGGGATGCCGGGGTCAGGTCCCGGTCCTTTGAATTTGATTCAAGATTCTCTTAATCCATATGCATATACATCCCGACAGTTTGCGCTTTGTAATCTGAGGCGCGCGGCTTGTTACCCTTCATTTCGATAAGTAATTGGGAAATAATGCTCAATAATTTGGCTCACTTAATTACCTTGCACACAGTACCAGGCTAATTGCACTTTACTCGGAGTTATCAACCGCGGAGGGATCAATATTTCAGCGATAATTACGCGCTTAATTTTTGAGCTCCTATGAATTATTCTGAGCAATTGTCGTCGGGTTATCAAAGCTAATCTAACTTAATGCATTCACCTTCGATTATCTGACAGACTCTACTTGGGATATCAAACGCTGAGGCGTTTGGCATCAACCTGAGCTTAATTACAAGCTATGAGAGTTATGTTAACTAAGTTGTAACTGTAATACGAAGTTTTTGCGTAAGCCCTGTAAAGTTTACTTAATTATAATGTTTCTTTGGAAATCGAGAAAGTACTTTTGAAAAGTTTGGAAAATAGTTTGTCTTAAAAGGCCATTGCTGAAAATTTGTGATATTTTTGAGCTCAATACATGCTAAAATTTGAGCTTTTTAAGCTTGAGAAAAATTTTTTTGAATTTTTCAGCTCAAAAACTAAACCATCTCACACCACCGTCCATCTTCAGGCTTTTAATAAATTATATCGTTTTTATACAGGATTTTTATATGAAATATGTAATTTTTTTTCAACACTATTGTGTCCGTTTTGAAAAGTTTAAAGGTTTGATAAAGAAGATCATTTTTTTGAAATTTTTGTAATGTACAATATTTATTGAACAAATAAAATTATCAACGAACACTTTGTAGCAATTTTAACAATTTTTTTAATTATAAAAAAAAATTTCAAGTACGAAAAATTGATTCGTTAAAAAAATCAAGATTTTTTTAGAAAACAAAAAATTTCTTGGCAATTTTTGATAAATAT
>JZSA01000986.1:0-40402 GCA_000956155.1 Cotesia vestalis
TTTTTTTTTTTTTTTTTTTTTTTTATTATTTCAACTTGTTTGTTCTTCCTAGGAAGATGCTGCTGATGGAGGTGGGTCGGGGAAACTTGTTTCTTCTATTCCTGAGGTTCAGCCGGAGACAAACCGCCCCCGGTTGTCTTTTAGACAAAGAAACTATCAGAGAAGCTCCAACTGGCGCCCATCCAACGCCCAAGTTTACTTTTCTATTCAGTGATCAAAGAGCTCGGCGGTGTGTGTCTTCTTCTGGTTCCACATACACCTAGACTGCCGAAAATTTAGGTTATGAAAATGCTTCCTAAAAAAAAATTATTAAAATTTTTGTTCATAAATTAATAATTTAAAATTTTCAAAATTTTAATTTTGAATTTGATTATTAACATTACAGCAATTAATTATTGCATAAAAAATTATAAAAATCTGCCATGTTCTTTTTTTCAGAAAAAATTTTTACAAATAATAATAAAAGTAATTAATGATAATATTTTTTATATACTTCTAAAAAAAATAAACTTTTTTATTGTAATAAAAAAAAGTCGTGAACTTTAGTATTTTCCAAAGTGCACTTGGTATGCGAAAAAGGTCCTCAATATGTCTGCACCTGTTCAGTATGAAAGCTTCGTGTCATTGAGATTAAAAATGTGTTATTTTACGGGTGGTGTTTATAGCAAAAAATGTATATTATCTCGAGAAGGTTTTCTTGCTGAGTGTAGGTTATTTTTATAGGGAATAAAATTTCAATTGGATACACAAACTCGATCGGATGGCGGATGCCGTTCCTATCGCTTAATCCGTAGGATATTCGGCGCTTCTTCGTGACACTACGAGGCGAAAGGTACAACAACGGGCGTTATGTGCTGGAGCGAGAGCCAATGGCGCAATTTGCTCGTGCTGTTGCTTTTTCATTTCACGGGTTGCCGCGCCTTGCATTTTAATCAATGTTAACGCTAAACTCCAGGCAAACATCTGTACAGTTACGATATCCGACAGATAAATTCTCCTCCTCCATCCCTTTCGCAATTGGATTCCACTTCTCAATAAAATCTCAATCATCTTCGTCTACTTTGCACCAATTACTTACGCCACGATTTTTATGCTCTATTTTTAGCCCTTAAATTTTTATCAATAATACAGATATTGGCAAATTTGACAGGAAAAATAATTAGGTCTTCTAAATTTTTCAAGTATTGCCTGATGAAGTTTGGAATAAGATTATTCTTGAAATTCTTTATGCAGCCTTTAGTAACACTTTTTATTTATTTTATTTCTCAGAAATATTTTTAATCTTACCCTTAACCTACGCGACAAGGGTCGAATCTCAACCAAGCTGAGTTCTAAGACCATCTTGGGATTCGAACCCACGCCTGGCCGGTGAGTCAGTTCAAGTGATCTATGGGCCATGCACCTTAGACCACTCGGCTGACACCACCGATTTTCACAACCCAAAAAGACCCTAACGTACCACTCCCAACAGTTAAAGTTGGCGACGTGACCACAGCAATTAAAAAACCGACTCTAAATAATAATTCAATAAAAATAAAAAATAAAAAAAAATTTAAGGTCCGAAAAAAATTGAAATTTTTTAATCGAAATGATAAATTATGCGTAAAAAATTTTCCAAATTTTTTTGATATCATGAAAAAATTTATTTTTATTTTATAGAAGCTGTTCACTGTTAACAAATATTTATCAACTATGATAATTAAATATTGCTTAATTATTAAAAAAATTTTAATCAATTATATATTAATTAATTTAATTATTAAAAAATGATGTATCAAAAGCTTACTAAATGCACCAAAAGTATTTCTAGCTTAACAAAATTTTCTATCAGTGACATGCAAAGTAAAATTCCAAAATCGATTATAGATTCCATCGAAAGAAATAAAATCTAGATATCAATGTGTGTAGCAGAGCCAGATGGTACCCTCATCGTAGCAAAAGCTGAGGACCACCCCCCAGGAGGAGCATCAGTACAACCTTGATATTTCATGTAGGTCACATCTTTCACGCTCGTTCGGATACTTGAGCACGTATTCCGGACTTGTAAACAGTCTTCACCCCTGAAATATAAGTCGGGGTGAGTCAACATTTATTTTTTCATCTTGATTCCCCGTCTCTTCCGCAGAGTATGAGACAAGTAAATTCCCATCCCGCAAATGAACGAAATGGAAAAAAATGCAGCCCTTAAAAAGTGTAAATAAACTGCGCATTGTTTTCGCCTCAAGACTCGATTTACAATTCCAAAACTATCGACATCCAACTCATGCATATGCAAGCCTTTATTCTTTTTCTTACTGCCGCTTCTTCCCCTTTCCAGCGAGCCTCCTCCAGAACAATGATGAGAGCAAGCCAAGATAGACAGCCGTTATAAGCGTTAATAGGAAGTTGATCCGAGATTAAAAACAACGAACAGCAGAAAGTTCTTCAGGAAGATCTCGCTCCAGTGAATATCGACGGTAGAGATTTCCAGCGAAATCTCCAGTGAGCAGAATCAGAGAGATTGAAGCGGAGCGCATCCCTTCGGACCTGACTGCCGCGTTATCTGGACCAACTACGAATAGAAGATTCACATAACTGGAACGGGAGCTGGAGAACTACCAGGACGTAGGACGTAGCTCACTTCTTGCTCGATCGTGCAGCTGGTTTGCCATTCAGAATTCCCACCGCTCCAGCCTTCATGGAAATGGAATCAAAGTCGAGTTGGACTGACTGAGCCACTCCAGGCATGACTACCCATTCCTCCAGATACCTTCGCTACAGCTACAACTGTATCCAGTCTTCCTTTCCTCATCTTCTGTCCTTCATCCGAGAGCTTCCATCTCTTGTTGTTGCCAGTGGCGAACTTGGTACGGCCGATACCACTCCAGTTCTCCAGTTGTCCAGTTGGATCCTCGCCAGGACGCCGCTATAGATGGGGCATAAACTTAATTTTGCTGTGCGCCGTTCGAGTGAACGATGGATATTTATTACGGGCCATCGATAATCCGATAGGTCGATTGCCAATTATTTCCATTCAACAGCCGGTAAGATTATTTGCTGAGTATAATAATAAGTACACGAGGTATTTGAGGTATATACTCTGTAGATACTCTTTAAGTCAACAGCCGCGACACAGTTAGATTACGGGAGTTAATAATTCATTGAATTATGGGGTAGCTTCGGTGACTAGTGTTTGATCTATGCCTCGAAAAATAAAGACGCTATTTCTGGATCTAGGTCTTAGTTTGATAACATATGCAATGTCCATACGCTAATAAAAGAGTTTATTGGTAATTTTCAGTTAAAAAATTTATTTAGTTTGTTAAGTCTAAAGTATCATTTGATAATTTTAAACAATTTTTTTAGTAAGAAAATTACTTTTATTAATTATTAATTACTATCTTCAGAATTACTGGTCTTGTCTTAATGTTAGCTTAATATATCCATGCTAATATTTATACAATGCAAATTAAAGAAGAAGCCTGCACGTTGCACGTAATAACACACTTATCATCTCCGGTATTTGTCTGCACCCTACACGTAATCCACGATGCTCTCTGCTGCTGAAAGCCTTTGATCCTTCAAGGTAATTAGGCGGATTCCCGCGACAACGAGAATAAAGTATAAAGTATATCAACATTTGTGAATAATTATTATAATTATAAGTTATACAGGATAACGCGTACAAAGGTATGTTATGTACCTCATATGGAATTGTGAATGGAAAATACCTGAGCTCATAGGATAAACTTGCTTTCATATTCCGCTCGATATGATTATCCAGTTGACGAATCAACCTTCAGTTCGGGATAACGAGACTTCAATCCGGTTTACAGGAATTTTTTTTTCTTTTGCTTTTGAGATGTTGGAGAAATGCATACGCTGCACACGGGGACTTATATCCGTGCTTCTAGCTAACATCGTAATCAACTCTTTAGTAAGCTTGGCAAATTTTTCTCTATTAATTTTTTGTGACTATTTTTTATCAGATACAAAGAATGGAAGTTTATAATCAAGTTTTCTTTTTTTATAAAATAATTTATTTTGGGTTTTTTGAAGATTTTTAGCCTGGTAACGTTTGCCAGGGACGTTACTACGGTTACTCAGCAATGGTTGCTAGGGACGTTGCTAATATTGTTAAGCAACGATTGCTGGGAAGCGTTACTAAAGCTGCCAAAAAATGTTGTGGGCGTTGCTAAGAATATTAGCGGCTTGTTTAGGATTACAAAAATTGCTTAGTAACACTTGTTAGGAGCGTTGCTAAGGTTGCTAAGTGATATTTGTTTCCAAGCAACGATTACTAGGGCGGCGTTACTAAAGTTACCAGGCGATGGTTGCTAGGGGGCGTTGCTAAAAGAGAAATGACAGAAGATATTTTGAATTAAACTCAATTTTACATTTAATTTTTTTCTTAATATACATACATTAAAAATAATATCCCGCGTACTAGTTTTTAATAAAAAGTCAACCCACTTTTCCGCGATCTAGCGATGTCAACCCGTTCAATAGCGAAAGTAACTCGTGGGCAGGTATTGAATACAATAAATACCCACATTATCAGTGTCTTCCCCGATATTACGAGATTATGACTACGTATGAATATGCATGAAGTAAGTAAGGTATAGTCATCGAGTCAGTAGCACACAACATCAATTAAGGGTTGTGTATCTTACCATAACTTGAGGACTATGTATATCTATGCTCGGCAACCCCGATGCACACTCAACCATTGATAAACCTCGTCTTGTCGTTTTGTCTGCATATTGTCCTATGAAAATTTAATCGACTACTGGATCGGTGAACGTATTCTACCAATTTCCATACGAATTATGCAACAGAGTACACAGATATCGATCCCCGTCAGACCGGAATGAAGATACGTTTTTTTTGTATTTTTTTTTTTTTTTGAAAAATTCTTTAATTCAAGAAAAATTTTTTTTTTTTGAAAAATTCTATAACAATTAAAACCAGTTGGTCGGAATAGCATTTCTATGATTGATTTGAAAATGTCACCGACAAATCAAACTCTGTTGTTTACTTTCCATCGAAAATAAATATTTAGATCCGATATTCTGCGTGAACAATTTTACTTGGAGTGTTTTATAGTTTTATTAAAGGAAAAAATTTTATTTTATCCTCAGAAAAAAAATTAAAAATTATTTTTTTCTTTATTCATGACAAAAAAAAATTTTTTAAATTAAATTTGTTTAGTTAAAAAATTTTTTGTAATTCAATTTAAGTAAAAAAAATTTTTTTTATTTATTTTAAAAGACTTAAATGAGTCTCAAAAAATAATCGGTTGTGCTGCTCTTGTAAAATTAAACGGTAATATTTATAATGAGCTTTGTAAGAGGAAATACGCCCGGATAATACGACGCATTTAGTGAATTTCTACTTGGCGTAAAACTTTATTTTATTGCTGCTTGAAATAACATAAAAATCCAGTAGCTTTCATACCGGGATCCGGATCTGCATCTCTATTCTCTTTCTCTCTATTTAAACTTTAAAACGGTCCTCAAGACAAATACTGTAGCTAGACTAGGACCAGACCGAACAAAATGAAACTCTGTCGAGTGTTTTTCGCGAAATGCATATACATATATACCTACCGTCCGAGGAAGAGAACACTTTGGTTAATAATATATATCGCGACGCGGAACTTAATATCGCGCTGTCTCGTGTAAACAAATGAAAAAATATAAACAAAAAGTTCGGTAATGCTTATAGTTACAGTCATAGTTGTACTTATATATTTATCATAAAAAGTTTGCCCGAAAGACGTGATATAAAACTACCCGTATAAAACTCCAGAGTGGAAAATAAAGACACTCTATACGCGTCAAAAGGATGGATCTGAGGACGGGTGGAGGCTATTTCATTCCCCCGGCGGGAACTTTGTTAAATAAAATAAAATTCGGGATTATTTATTAACAAGATCGAAAGCGTACCCCATGTCCGTGCAATGCACCCCCCGCGGCTTGCTGTTTTACTCGAACCTGCACGCCTGGTCCATTATTACCACTTTGGGACGCGACAAATATATAAATGCAAACTCCCTTGTGGCTCTGTCGATGGACTAGACTTCTACGAAAGTGAGTGTGGCATCCCCGGGGACTATTACAACCCGGCCTACAAAGAGCCTACGGTTAATGCATGATACCCCAGTTTCTTCACGTATAGATATTATAATCTATATATGTGGAGGGTGGTTCAAAAAAAATGTCTAAATATACAAATGCATTTTTTTTATATTTATATTCTGAGATTAAAATTTATTTAAGCAAAAAAAAAATTACAAACAAGATAAAATAAAATTTTTTTGAAACTTTTCTGGAAGCAAAAAAATTTTGTTTTGTCTAAAATAATTATTTTTTGAGTCAAGAAAAAATTTCAATAATTTTTTTGTGTACTTTTGTTAGTTCTGAGATTTAAAAAAAAAAATTTTTTAATTTAAAAAAATTGTTTAGAAGAGTTTAATTGTCTTGAATAAAATAAAATTTTTAAGAAACTTAAATTTCAACTAAATAACAATTAATTCTGACAATAAATTTAATTTTTTCACTGACGTTATTTTAATTCGCCTGGAAAAAATGTAGATTTATCAAAAAAAAATCTAAATTTTTAAGTCATTAATAAAACTTTAAGTGAAGCAAAAATAGGAAATTCTAATTTTTTAAATTCCAGTTAATTGAACGTAACTAGGGCAATTTTAAGTGTAAAATAAAAAAAAAACTTATTAACGAGATCAATAAGTAAATATCTCTTCTGAAGCTTATAAAATATTCCCCCTTAACACCCCAATAAATACAGACACACGTAAAGCAAGATTTAGATATCAATATCTGGCACCCCGATCAGTATAATGGGAGCGGTTATTAAGCCGGCGTGTAGTCAGACATCAGTAGTGAGATATCAGGGTTTTTTATGCTGATAGAAGAAATAACTGCTGCGGTAAAGCATGTGTAGGTTGGAATGCGTAGAAATAGGAGCAGGAAGGGTCGCTGCCAAACGGAGGACAGAAGATACAGAATAGAGGGTGAAATCGCGAGGGGTTCACGGTGTGCGCGATTCCCCGGTGTAGGTGAGAGAGACACGCCCTGTAGGTCGATACCGGAACGCATCCTACCCGTGGGTCTGCTCACTTTCTCTCCTTCCGTCTCTCTCCTCGACTTTTTGGTCGTGTACCGAACTAGAGTAAGTACTATCACGTATCGACTGTCACGTGTCATTTTTGGAGTTTATTTTTCCTCTTCTTATTTAGCCCTTTTTCCTTTTTTCTCGGCGAAGATGCTCTCTTTGTCAGTCCCGACGGAGCGAGCGAGTGGAGCTATCCAATTTTTAAAAACCCGCAAACTCACCCCCCTGACGGTCCTCGGTCGTCGGTTTCAGCTGACGTTCGTTCGATGAATAGTGTAATCACATGGAAGCGTTGTACGATCGAGTTATTGCTCATTCATGAATTGAATATTTTTTTTATTCCTTTTTCTTCTGTTACCAGTTTTGACTTTACAAATTCAATTGTAATTTTATTCTCTTTTAACGCTCTACGATATTAATTATACTTGTTATTAAATTTGGTGGAAATTTAATTATTGAAACGTTTTGTTTTACATCAACGCGTTAATTTGATTTAATTAAACATTGTGCTTCAATTTTCATTTATTATCATCACTTGAGTACTTACATCATACCATGTGTGTTGTCATTATTTGAATCATATATGATTTTATTTTAGAGAGAAAAATTTATTAATGAAAATTTATTTTTTATTCTTAAATGCTAATAAATGGAATTATTTATTTAAAATAAAAAAAATTTTTTATTAAAAAAATTAAATTAGATTTTTCAATTTAAAAATTTTAAATAATTGTTTAGATTATACTTAATGTGGGAAGAAACATTTTATAGTAAGTAATTTTTTTTTTATCTTTGAAATTTCCTTTAACTTATTCATTAATATTTTAATAATTTTGAATTTTCACTTGGTTAAAAATTTGATTAAAAAATAAAAATATAAATATTAATATAACATAACAGTAATTCTTAGCCGCAACTCGTCTGCGAGTAATTTGGCTTAAAAATATCTTCACTTATACAGAAAATCATAAGCATAAAACGTCAGTCCGAGAAATCTAAATGTTCTTATTCAGTCGGTTGGCTCCCTTGTCCCATTCCCGGTTTTCACTACATTGCTCTTCGTTTCTTTTGTTTAATCGGATTCTGCCGCTCGAGTAATTAAAATTCTGGAGGCAGGCCTCTAGTTGGTCCATTTCTCGGTGTTGGTGAGTCGTGAGTCGCGAGGGCACTGGAGGGTGGCGAGGACTGTATATAGGGTAGGTTTCTTCGCTCCACTCGCTCATTCGTTCATCCGTTTTGGTTGATAGCAGTAGACGTCTGAAAAGTTTGCTGGATATGAGTATGATAATAATTCTAAAGTAACCACTTGAGAAGGAGATGCTTTATCATCTTGCTAAATTCAATATCCATTGTCTGTCACACTGATGCTTAAGGAGTATAAATTATTCTCATTCTTTAACTATCTAAATTTATAACTTTATTATATTGTTAATTGTTAATTATCATAAATTTGTTTTTATTTTCATGAATATTGATTAATATTTTTTTTTTGTAACAATTCTGTATTTAAATATTTTACAGAAATTTTTTTTTTATTAAAAATATTTTTTTAAATTAAAAAAAAAAATTTATGACTAAAATTTCAAATAATAAAAAATAACATTGAAAGAAAATTTTTTTACAAATAAGAGTAGAATAAATAATTGATTAAAAAATAATTTATATTTATTTATTTAAAGAAAAAAAAAACGCTTAAAAATTTTGAGTTTTGCCTAAATAATAAAATCAACAAAATAAATTTTTTAATTAACTATTTTTTGAATAAAATTTTAATAAAAAAAAAATATAGATACAAATTTTTCTTGAAAACGCAAATAGTTATATAAAAAAAAATCAAATAGCATTATTTCGTCTCCTTGATACAATTTATTAACCTTTATCTCAAGATTCCTCGCGGTAGTCCTGTAGCGTGCGAGCATTGTGTACTCGCGCAGGATGTCATTTACAAACGAAATCCCAGCTAGGCAGTCAAGTGACCTTACTCCTCGGATTTTGAGCGTATAAAGAGGAAGATTATGCGTATATATACGTCTGGATGAAATAAACATATAGTATGTAAAATGTAAAGCTCGATTCTATTATAGAGGTAAATGGATAATAAAGGCTGAAAAATATATAGAGAATAAATTCCGTGCGTATAATGGCCCTTGAGTGCACCGGCTCACAGTCAGTTTATAAATAAATATAAATATATACAATATACGGTATAAACGATATATATTGTATAATGTACAATAACAAAGAAAGACGAGATGAGAAAAGGAGAATGATAAAGTTTGAAGAAAAGTTGTCGTCCAAATTGGATTCCCAAGACAAGTATGAGCGCACCATACACTGTACGTTTATATACATACACCGGATCGTTTCACCTTTATTAAAGTAACTCCTATTCGTTCCAACAGAGCAGAGGATCGCTCCAGGAATTTATCCCATACTCCCAGAAACTCGTTAGGCAAATTAAATTGAATATAAAGCTCATGCATTCAATGTTTTCCTAATAAAAATGATTAAGCGAAATGACTTTAAATGTAACTTTTATAAATATATCCTCCGTAATGTCTAAAAAAAATTTTTGGATTTTATTTGAAAAAAAATTGCATAATCTCAAAAATTTTTCAACTTATAGATCAATTTATTGACAGAAGAATATTAATATTTATTTTCATTATTGTAAGCAAACAAACTAATAGCTTCACTTAAAAAAAAAAATTATTTTAATCAATTTGATCAATTTTTTAGATTAAAAATTATTCTTCAGTTGAAAAAATACAATTTCGGAAATTTTAAAGAAAATATATTTTATTTTGATATCTGAAAAAAATAAAAAAAATAAAATTTATAATTAGTTATTACTACTACTACTAATAATAATAATAACATGAATGTACTTTTTCAGTCAAAAATTCAAACAAACCATATCCGAATCCTTAATTTGCGTTAATTCAAACACAAAAAGTAATTCGAACAATACAGATCGACAAAAGAAGGGTATTTAGAGCATAAAAGCAGGGTAACTGATGTAAATTCACAATTTCGAGAGAATGGCCCTTGAATTTAAACGCACGGTGGTTTTGGTAGACACTATACACATAATCGACGGTACTTTCGGGTAGAGTTGTACATGTAGGCTTCGACAGAGGTTCTTTGTGAAGGCAAACGTAAAACCCAATGTTCGATTTGGTGGCAATACCGTAACTGCCCCAGCCAACTCATTCTCTCCTCATCTCTTGTTATGTATTTTCCATACAAGGCACAACCACCATTTGCCTCCATTATTCAATGCGACGCAAAATCGCGAAATAAAATTGCGAGCTGTATGTGATGACGAGTGCCGTCGTATACACAATGAAGACGGTTTGCGTTGAGGGCATTAAACATACGCGGCTCGATATTTTCTCGATGTCTGCAGACGGTATATCATATGTACTGAAGCAAGTGCTCCATTATTTTTCCTTATGGTCGTTCGAGCAAGTGAAAATGCATAATAAGCACGTCTGCATACATCCATGCTCAGCTTATATTATATATTATATATTACATATTACATATATATTTTTATATTAATGCATGTATATCTACATACGTCAAATACCAACGCAGCTGTCCGACGGTCTGCTATTTTCATAAAATTCACGGAATTTCTTCATTCTTCAACATTAATAAATCGATTTTACGTGGAATTTAATTCGTCAATCAAAATACACTGATAAGAATTATTATTAACTGTTAATAAATTTATTCTAATAATAAAAAGTTATTTTTTAATATTCGATAAATTTTGATGATTTTTTAATTTTTGAAAAATTGCAATTTTTTTTTAAACTTATAATAAATATTTGTTAATCGTTAATTTTTAATACATTTTTTTATTTAAAACATGTTTAATTAAATTTATTTAAATAATTAATTTTTTTTCAATTTTAAAATAAAAAAATTTAATTTTTAAATAAACAATTATTAAAAAACAAATTTTTTTTTATATAAAAACTATAAATATACCAAAATTATAAAACATTCTTTATCTTTCAAAATTATAGGACCATATAAATTGTTTGAATAAAATTTGGACACTGACTTTTTATGCAAAAGTCCAACAAGTACAAAAATACGTTAAATATTGATAAATATTTTATTACCAATTGATTGATATTTACTTAATAATCATTTATTAAGAATTAAAAAATTTATAAAAAGCTTGAAAAACTATAAGTACAATTTTTTAAAAATATTTTTTAGTTATCACTTAATAAATGAAAAACGTCGGTTATTATTGACTAATAAATAATAAAAAGACCAAAAAAGTGAAAATTTTTTAAATCGAGAAAAATTATCAACTTAATCCAAAAAAAATAAGCTCTAACAATAGTTTTAGCTCGATGCACCATCACTTATTTCTTGTTCTCTAATTTTTTTGTCAAAAGTAAAAGTTTTATTTCCCCTCTTGAACTGTGTGGCCCCACACCAAACTCGAGAAGGTTTCTTTAAAAAAGTAACCGCTCTTACGGGACTAACTGTGCTAGCTGTTCGATAAAAGTTGGACGAAAAGTCCAATCGTGTGGAAGGGCCATTAGACGGAAAGCTTTGGCGCTGGTAAGTTTCGAATACTCGTTTTTAAAATGTCTGGCTGTGCTGTACTGTGCATGACTATAGTCCAAATGTATGTAGCTTTTCCCACATAAATGCTGCAATTACCAGTGCAATGCTCATTCTGTACTCTTTCTTTTTTATTTTATTTTTTTCTATGTACAATATACATGTTCTCTGGCACTGATAAATCCAGTGGGTCAGACGGCGCTGATAAAAAAACAAAATGAAATAAAGTCATCCCATCCTCCATTCCTTGTCCCGCCTTTCGGCCAAAGAGATTCATTTCAGCTGCACTTGTAGTGGTTTCCTTTGCAATTTACCCACGGAAAATAAAATGTGCCCGCTTAATTAACGTAGTGTACACATAAAGTATAAATATTATACGAAAAATTTATAATCTCATTTTTTTACATGCTAAATTACTCGAGTGTCGTTTTAACCTTTTTTAATTAAATGTGTTTACTTCCGTGGGAATATCTGCATTCACAATTTTAACTTTATGCTTCTTTTCGGTTTTCATAAACATCGGGTACAGTTTTCTTCTCAATTAACTTCTATTTTTTTTTTTTTTCATCTTTATATTTTTGACGGCGAATTTTAAAGCAAATGATTCAATAATTCTCTGAAAATAATTTTTTAGATCTAATTTTTCTTCTTCTATAAATTCACTCTCTCTTTTGAATTTCCTATATTTTCACAACTTAAATTTTTTTTTCAACTATTTATTTTTTAATTTTATACGTATAAAAGTGATGCAAGTATGAATTGCAAAAAAACTTTTATTTAAGAATTTATTTAAAGAAATTTTTATTTTTCATGTTTTTTCTGAAAATTTTGAAGCAAATGGTCTACATATTTTACAAAATCAATTTTTCAGATCTAATTTTTGTACCTCTTCTATGAATTTATTTTATCTTTTAAATTTCTATATTTTTCTACCATTGTCATTTTCGGTGCAAACTGTTTAATTTTCAATTCAGTGAAAAAATTTCTTCAAGTATTTTATTTAAAGTTGAATGAAAAAAAAAAATTCTCCATAATTTTTAGTCACAAAAAAAATGAATTTTTATTAAAGTAAAATTTTACAAAAAAACTTTATTTAAATAAAAATTCAAGGCTTTAAATCGTCAATTACACCAAATGCTTCCACATTAAAGATAATAATGATAATTATGATAGATATAATGATAATCATTCTCAAAGCACCGCGTAATAAACTCGAACTTATGAACCGTGCATAAACTTTTGAGCGGCTGTAAATTTCCGACATTGATCCTTCAGGATTCTAATTTAAGGAGACTTATGCAATATGTAATATATAATAATAAGAATTGAATTATGTGGGTGGAAATTTAGCTCGCATCGATGAGTAATTTACGAAGTAACACTTGCGCCACGAGGGTTAAGAAATTTCGTCAGGAGCGCATCATCAGCTCGGAAAAGTTTCTCCATCAAAGTGTTGGAGCATGCTCCAGCATATTATTTCGCACGCATAGCAAGTTTGCTTCCGTCGTCTTGGGCCTGGATCGCGCAGTCAGCGAAAGAGAGATCAGCTATGGGGATGGGGGTTGTAATGAGTGAGTAAGTGAAATGAATGAGTAACCCACGAGTCTAGACTTATGAATTATCATGTCAAAGCCTCCGGAGGGTGGCCTGGAGAAAATCACTGTACTGAGGATCTTTACTTGAATCAGCCGACATTTATGCGAGTTTGAATAATTTACTGGGCAATACGGCCTATTCAGAGACGTCTGTACGTATTAATATTAATATACTGGATTTGTATAGGCTTCCTGATATGAGATTTTAGTATTTATGGTACATGACAAGATATAGATAATTATTTTGGATTAAAAGTCTAAAATAATTGAATTTTTCCGAACTGTCTTCAGTAAAAGAATTTTATAGAAAATTTATTTTTTTACATAATGCTAAAGTTAGCCGTCAGCTGTCAATTTTAAAAATTTTTTTAACAAGTTAATTATAATAAAAAAATGCTTCTAAAAATTTTCACTTGTAATTTTTATCAATTTTCACATGTGAAACTTTTTAATTAATTTTTTTTTTTTAATAATTGCATTATAATAAAATTTTAAAACAATTTTTAATGTCTGCCAACTTCAGTGTCATTTTTTTACTGAACTTGTGTTGTAATAAATTTTTTATTAAATTCAAAATATACTCTAATTATATTTTTTGATATTTTTCTTATATATTTTTGTATATATTTAAACTGTATTTAAAATTTATACAAAAACCGGCAAAAATTTAATTTTTAAAAAAGTTTTATCTACTTTTTAAGAATCTGAATAAAAAAAAATATTTAAATATAAAATATTATTTTCATGTTTTTATACTTTTATCTTTAATAGAATTTACGATAAATTTTGACAAGAATTTTTGATTTATATACATTAAAAATATCCAAACATCGGCGAAATGTTTAGGGATTAAAAAAAAAATTTTTTTTTGTGAATTTCTATTCGGAAAATTAAATTATATTTTTAAAAGATATTAAGTTTATTGGATCAAAAAAATTTCAGACTGAAAAAAATTTTCTATCAGAGTTCTTGTCAGAAAAAAAAGAATAGATAGTTCGCTTCCATGCATTGTGCTTAAATAAAGAGAGATACGCTTTTGTTGTTGGTATAAAATTGCTGTTTGGAAAAAAAAGTAAATGCAAATTTAAAAATGAAATTTATGATAAATTGTACATAAGTTGATCCCTCCAGGGCTATATCCGGTGCGATACCAGAAAGCAGTAAAACCCCGGCCGTGTGACTCTGGGAGAACAGTTGTAGGTGAACCCAAACCAAGTAGTATAGAAAATGTTTGCTCCGGCGCCGCAGTGACATCAACAATGGGGCGTTTTCCGGAAAACTCGGATGGAATTTTTTCCAGGCGATCTAACGAGGACGTTTTTTCCCATCCGTTTTTTCTTTTCAGCGAGGGTGAAAGACACCACCAAAAATAAAAGTTTCCTGAAGACCACACGTCGTAAAGTTGGACGTACATGTCCGTGATGTGAAACGCGAATGGGAAACACGTCTTTTGTGCGTAGCAAGCCAAGTCGCGCAAAAAATAAGAGAATAGAAGACCGGAGAAGAATTCTCTTTTCTTATTTTCTTTTTCTTTTGTTTTTTTTTTTTTTTTTTTTTTTTTTTTTTTTTTTTTTTTTTTTTATTTATTTTTTCTGTTCCTTGTCGGAAAGGGAGCAGGAAACTCGTGCGTGCGTGCTGAAGAAACAACGGAACAAGCTCGCATGCATTCTTCAAACTAAAGTAGAAAGTACAGTCTGGTACTCTTACTCTCTTTCAACTTTAATGGCAGCTTGCCCGTGTCCCACGCAATCTTAAATCTCGACGAGGCCGTTCATCCCTTAGGCAAATAAATGTGTGTGCTTCCTGCCAGTGCGTGTAAGCTATTTATTATTTTTAACGTACAGCTGAAATAACAACGGCCAACGGATTATTCTCTTGTACTAAATTTGTAATTAAAACTAGCAGAACTTGTCCACCTTGTCAACAAGAAATAAGTAATGTTAACTTTCAACTTATTAAAATTTTTTCTGATTTGCTCATATATAATTTTTTAATTTGACCATATATGGCATTATATGGCAATTGGCCATGAAAAAAATTTATATGGCATAGTATACTCATATATAATTTTTTAATATGGACATATATAGTCTTATATGGCAATTTGCCATATAATGCCATATAAAATATGTATGGCCATATTAGGCTTGATATATCCTGGTACTGCCATATTTATGTCCTGATATTTTTTTATCTAAATAATTTTCATATCAGACCATTAATAGCATTAAAAAAAATTTTATATATCCATATCAAACTTGATATACCCTAATATGGCCATATAAATCTCGATGTAAGCATATGTAATTTTTTTAATGGCAATATATGGCCTGAAATGTTTTGATTTGAATAATTTTCTCATGAGAATACATTTGGCCATATGAGAGCAGATAAGGCCATATATATGGCAATATCAGACCTAATATGAGCACAAATAATCTAATATGGCAAATTGCCATATCATGCCATAAAAAAACATTTTTTTTACTCCAAACCACAAAAAAATTTTAGACGTTCAATTAATTATAATTTAAAAATAAAAATTTTCTATTTTTTCCCAATTTAAAATAATAATTAATTAATGTTACTATTAACCCTCATAATTCACCCCCATAAAAAAAAAAATAATTTTTTGAATTGTATAAAAATGATAATAATCATCTCGCCTCTGAAAACTTTTCTATTAACAGCCAAGGGAAAAAATCTGCAAAGTAGAGTTTAGGTAAAATGAAAAAATTTTAATTCAGCATTATGGTTTCATTATTTTCCCTAAAAAAATTCTTATAACTTATAATATAAGTATAAGAATTCATTAAAGACAAGCAACCAGACAACGGTGCATTTAAATCCCCCGTAATGGAACGTGAGATTTTTTTAAGAAGACATCGCGGAACAAAAGAGGGTTCAAAAATATATACACTGCAGAAAATGAAGCGGTAGAACTTACTCTGCGAGGGTTAAACCCCGAGGGACATCTTTATAATAATAATATAGACGTCTATTGGCAGTTGGTGTTTTTGTTTTTCTTCTCGATACCAATAATCCTGGCAGGCTTTTCACAATCATCTTCTCCAATACTCTTCTTCTTGTTCTTATACTATATCATTATTTTTCACTTGGCTTTTTTCATTTTCCCAACCGTCAACCCTACAGCCCGATTGTCGCCGACGCTCATAAATGTTTACCACGAAGCATGTAAATAAAAATGCACAATGTACATTATTATCCACACTATTTTAAAGCTGAAAAGTTTTCCTTCGAAGACATTTATGGCAGTAGTTTACGGTGTGTAATCGTCCATATATTCGAAAGCGTACAACCACACATCCTCCGTCCTCTCCATCCGCGGTTTATTGAAAATAACTATAAATAAAATAAATGGTTAAGATCATTAAAAGTTTAATAGTGGAGCTTTATGCCAGCATTTACATCAGTTTAATAGTTTCTCAGAGGCAAGTTAGTCACCAGCGCCGATATTCTTGCGGTAAACCGAGAAACGATTAAGATAGTTCGGTGTAGTAGTTAAATTTCCCTCTACGAGACAGAATACTAAAGATAACTCCTGTTTCTGTAATTACCTGCACTCAGACCTTCATTCAACAAACTTATTCAACGAATCAGCGACTCTATTTGTACATAAGATCCAATAATTACTGTCACTTTATTGGAAGATTAAACAAGTAAAGTTAACTATCGCTTGACGGATCTAAAACCAAAGTTCAAACTTTTTTCTTGCTTTTTTTATTCTATTCCTCAGTTGATCATGCTGTCAGTCGATAACTACTTATCGATCCAAGGCACTTTTCTGTCGATAAAATAGAACGCTATGAAGATCTTAAGCCTTTCAGAAAATTTTTGAATTTATCTCGTATGACCTTAAATTCATAAATTGCCTTATTAAATAATTTTATACGTTTAAATCCTGTCGAACTACAAAAATTGACCAAGTCAGGCTTTATATGACTTTACATGCTCATATGTGGTCTAATTTGGCCATATATACCCATATATATTTTTTTATAAAAATTAGTATTCAAAATTTTTCACAGGTGGCGCATGGTTGCTGAATCTTCTCACCACAGGAGAATTAAGTTTACGAAATTAAGCTCTAAAATTAATTTTTTCCTTTCAAATCTTTGAAAAAGCTCCTCTGAAATGTATTTTTGAGTTTAATTGATCATTAAACTAATTACCATTTAATAAAATTTATTCATTGATTTTTTAACAATAAAATTTTGATAAAAATTTAATTAGTGATATCTTAAAAACATTCTAGGAAAATTTCAATGAAACTTATACAGCTTTTGAGAAACATAAAGAACTAGTGCCTGATCAAAGGATTTTTTTTTTCAAAAATTTCGATTTTTTATAAGCAATTAACTGTTGGTTTTTTCCCAAAAATCTAGAGAAAAATTTCCTGAGGCCGCCATTTTGTTAATTTTCAAAAAAAAATAAAAAGCTTCGATCAGGCACATGATTATCTATTAATAAAACTATTTTTTTTGTCAGATTGGTTTTAGATGAATTTCCAAGGATTTATGATGATCACCGCAAGGACCTTTTGTTAGAACTGAGTCAACACAAACAGCCATAACTTTTGAAATTATTAATTTTTTTTTTTTCAAATTTTCGTTAAGTTAAGTCAAAACATAGTGTAATGATGCCATATTATTACTTTTGTAAAGTAAAATGATTTACTGGTAAAAAAAAAATTATTGAAAATTCTAATTTTTTCATGTCTCTGACCATCCCTTAATATGGGCCGTCTGAAAAAGTTTACTCCCACGTTCTGAGACTGTTTTTCAATTGTTTAGAAGAAAAACTTTTCCTGATTAAAATAATTTTTCTTCCTACTTCTCTTTTAATACTTTATCGCTTTTAGGACACATTTGGAGTCGGGAAGATAACAAGGGCGGGAATAATAACAAGGGTCTATCCCTTGAACGAAAACTCGGGTCTACATAATTTTATCTGGGAATACAATTGCAATGTTAAGTTGTGTACCCGACAATAATGGCCATTAAAGAATGAGAAGAAAAAATAATGGAATAGAATAAAACCCCAGAAGGAAAATGATAAAAAAAAAAGTAAAGTAAGAATGAGAAAAAAGGGTGAAAAAGTATCACTGAAAATGTTACAAAGAGTTCGAGCCTTAGGCGGGGTTTCGCGGTGATGTATGAAGAGTTAACCGGTAGAGGTCCACCTTTTGCGGAAGCCGTGATATACGTATACACCCATGATGAAGTTTGGCGGAGCTTTATGTATGTCCTAATGTTCTCTGACTGCGGAGGGCATTCTGGTTCCTCCTCCAGGATTTAAACTTTTTCTAGTTCGTGGCCAAGCTCGTTGTCGCGCGCCACCACCTCGAGGTATCTGGATGGTTCTGGGCTCTGGATCTCATCTATCTCTCCAGGATTGTGTCTAGTCGGCGCCAAGTCTCGCGACTCGTTTGTATACAAGAATAGTTCGCCTCGTCCCAGCGTCTCTGGTGGCCTTTTCTGTGGCGCCGCCATGCATCTACTCTTCTTATAAGAGCATTCCTCCCTTTTTTACTTTGTTCCTTTCTATCCTCGTCCTTCCTCTCGCTATTTTACAATATTCATTCCTCGACTGGGCAACTGGACTCTGCATACAAAAGACCTAAAAACGGTCCACGTTTGTCCTACCCGAGCCAATGTATATTTTAAACAAAATTGTCTTTTCCTTGGCACCTGTCATCCTTCCTCTATTTATGTACATTCACGTTTGTGCCGAGGTCATTCCGTGTCATGGAATTTTTTTACATTTTTTCGGAGCTTCTTTTTCATTTATTTTTAATATTTTTTGCTTTAACGCTGCAAAAAAAAATTCTTTAGTCAAGGAAAATATTTTTTTATTTAAAATAAAATTATTGATGATGTAATTTCAATTATCTTACACAGTAAAAAGTTTTGCGTCAATGCGTTAAAAAATTTTGTGTTAAATATTTAACTCTTTTTTGTGTTAATTTAACACAATAAATGTTAAATTTACACATAAAAGTGTTAAATATTTAACACAAAAATTTTTAACATAAATTTTTTTGACGCAAAATTTTTTACTGTGTAGCTAACTATATATTGAAGATGAAGATATTCTACTACCGAAATATTCTACTTTCGCTCTAGAAAACTCTTTTGTAGTCACTGCAATACGATTATTGCAAAATTTAACTGCAGAAATTGTAAATGTTAGAAGTTTAAAATTATTCAAAGCAAAGATGTTCGATTATCTACTTGAACTTGATTTTCAGTAGTATCCTTGTTTTAAATTGGCTTGCTTAGTCATTATTGATATTATGTATTACAAATTAGTAAATTAGTAAATTTGTGCAATTATCTTAGTTAGATCCAAAGTCACTATTAAGAAAAAACTTTAATTTTTTTATTAAATTTATGTAGTCAAATAAATACATCAAAAACATGTAATGTAATATATTATATCTACATTTATGTTATGTTAAAATTAGTTCTTGTGAGCTGTTATTGTTAACAACTATGTAAAATTTCTTGCCGTTCGGCCAATCGCCTTGGCATTGAATAAACACAATACTATACAATACAATTTTTTGATACGGTATGATCAAAATAATTTCCAAATCAGGAGTAATTTAATAAATTTTTTATAGGAAGAGAAATTGCTTGCAAAATCAAATTTTGTATAAAAAAATTTAGATATTTGAACTGTTTTTCAAAATCTTCAATTATTATTAAATTTTACTTTGGTATTGTTATAAAATTGTGAGTTAAATTTACAATAAAAATAATGTTAAATTAAAGAATTTTAAAGGCTTTTATATAAAAAAAAAAAAATTATTAGTAAAAAATTGTTACATTGACACTATCGATTTGAAATTTTAATGCGCATGCCCTTTTTATTAACTAAATTGATGATAAACAGATTTATCACCCGGAACTCGAGGACAGAAACTTACGATCTGTTGCCGAAGAAAAATGAGTTCTGTTAGTCTCAGCACTGGTTTTACTCCATCGTGGACACTGTCCGAGTTTATAAGATCAATCTTTGATATCAGGCTCCCGCACGTTGTTCGCTGTGTCGTTTATCACAAATCACAGGTAACCGGGCGAGAAGAAGTTGAAACATCACTAGAAAAAAAATAAGAAGAAGAAACGTATAAATATAAATAAAAATAAAAATAGAAAAAATGTGGAGTAGTAAGAGTAATTTATAAGGAAGATCGGTTGGAGCATTTGTCCTTTATCAATCACAACTAAACCCGAAGCGGTTTAGTTCAGTTGTATAAATTCTTGGGACACATTCTGAGAAAGAGACGATACTTTTATAAGGAAATGTAATTTTGTAGCATAAAGATAAGATTTTATCTTGACACCTTACGATAACTGTACTTTCTCTCACCCTTCTAGTTATACTTACTACTACTCTTCATCCCCACTTTGCACTTTAAAGTGGTAGTGCGCTGCTATACTATCCTGAGCCAAGACTGGCTTATATATGACCTCGGGGGTGAACACTGATATATGCATTCGAGATTTCGATTAGACTACTTCACCTAAATTGTGATACTACTACCTACATCTCGTCTAACTAATTTTTATCAAACTGTCCAATTTCACTAACTCCGAGGTTTTAATTAATTATATTGCCATCAAGGTGTTGAATTATAATTAATTATATTGTTAAATGAGCAAAATTTGGTGAAAATAATTTTTAATAATAATAAAAATAATAAAATTTGTCGATTTATTATTATCTACATTATTAAAAGAATAAGAAAAAATTTGTTTTCAGCATCGTCATATGATAAAATCGGTTTTTTTCAGTGAAATTTAGTGTCATTGCAGAGGCCTTGACTTGAATTTGTGCCTGTTCAAGGTTTCATATCATTCTCACCGATAGTCAATTTATTATGATAAGTATTTAGGCTGCATTCGAAAATGTTCTATTTTCATATACTTAATTAAGAAATTACCTTTTATCTTGAGAATTATTGACATTTTTAAAGATATAAGCTCACCCCGACATTACACTCATCGAGAGCTTTCATTTAAGTACCCATATCATTTTTTCATATATTTTATATATTTACATATATGTATATATGAAAAATATATCAAAATGCATGTGGGTACTCAAATAAAAGCTCTTGATGAGTGTAACATCGGGATGAGCTTATATCTTTAAAAACGTCAATAGTTAAGAAAGTACAGTGCAATTTAACAAAAATCATTATTTACTAAAACAAAATTTTATTTATTTATAGTTCACAAGTTAGGAAATTCACAGAGTGACTGCAAGGTTGTTAATTATTATTATTATCATATAAAAATATTCTAAATTGATACAAATTGAAAATAATAATTTAAAATTAAAATTTAATTTTCAATAATTAGATCCTCAAAAGTTAAGCCATAAAATACAATGAAAGTATATTTTATTTATCGGATTATTTCCCTAAACAGGAAATCCAAGAAGGGGCTGATGAGAAAAGGGAAGTTTTACTGTCAGCCGACTAAGACAAAGAAAAAGAGGCCGCGGAGACAGAGTTGTAAAGACAAAGACATGTCTGCCGGAATTCACTGGCAGCTCCGGAGTCGTGAGTACCTCGAAGTTCCCTCACCGCTGCTTACTCCTCGTGCTCCTCTCCTCTTAAGGGCAACTTTCCGCATTAATTTTGAAACATCGGCCTCCGGGAACGGTAAAGTAAGGCACCACCAGGATTTAACTAAGCCCTCGGGGGACACCAGCCGAGTCTCTCAGCCGCGACCGGAGGACAACCCACCGTTCAGCTGGGAGGGGAAAAGGGTTAATCGAGATCCCGATGCAGAGCTACATACAGCCTCTCCTAATTTGGTCTACATTACGAGCTGTGCCCAGCTTCCCGCCAATTTTCACCCTACCAAATTAATTCACCGAGGTCTTAAACCACGACTTTAACACAAGTCCCTCGGGATTTTCCGTTTGACAAATTATAACGTTTTAATTATTTCCGAGTTTATTTAAACAAATATTTGCTGGCTTGGCTTTGTTCGGGGCCAAAAAGACGATCAATTTTAGCTTTTAGTTTTGCATCAAAAAAATACTTGTAAATTTTCACGTTTCTTTCAAAATATTATTATTTTACTTTTAATAAATTTACTTCCAAATAAAAAAAAAAATAATACTAAAAAAATTATATGAAAATAAATTTTTTAAATTTACGTAAAATTTTTTTTTTTTTAAATTAAATTACAAGAAAATTTATCAAAGAGGAAAGTTTCAGTTTTAAATGGTTTTTTTTTTTTGGTGTTTTATTTGTAAGATATTAATTTAATTAATTATTTATTTTTAATTCAATGAAATCACAAAAATAAATAAAGTTATTGCCAAAACATTACAATCAAAATTTTTGATAATAATAAAGTTAAATTAAATGTTTGATAAAACTTTAAAATAAAAAAAATTTAAAATCGTCAATTTTGTGGATAATAACTACCAATTATTATTATTTTTATTATTATTAAATAGAACTTCTTCTTCATGAAGTTCTTATCGATATCGGCAATTTAAACTTTTTTATTATAGATTTTTAAAGTAAACTAAACTGATGTTTCCAACTCCTGAAGGATATTAAAGTTCAAAAGAGAAACTCTGGCGGTATTGATTTTTTCTCAACGAGTTTCATCGAGGGTTTAAGTCCACTTAATTAGCGATCCTGTATCTGGATTTAAATCAAAGCAATTATAACTTCTCTAATCAATTGATGTATCTCGATGCTTCAGATTAAAATGATATGATGCTCAAAATGATATTTGCCGTATCCTTCAGAGTCGATATCAACTTCTCCGTTCAAATGAATAGAACCACTTTTTAATATTTACCCTAAGTCCTTTCGAATTATCTCAAAGGGAAATTAAATATTTTATTTAGCAATGAGCGGTAAAGAATTTTTAGAATGAACAAAAATGTTTTTTTATTACGTAATTTTTGCTGATTGATGATAAATCATCATTCATGCCTTCGGCAGAAATTTAATTCGTCATTGAGTTTAATGAATCCCCTCCATTCTCTTTCATGGAATATAAAATCTGAAGTCATCTTATTATTATTATAAATCCTCCAGCATTATAAATTTTCCTTTCAGTTCAAAAGTTATGTTCGACGTTTATATACATATTTACATACCGAATATATTTCAACGATGCAAATGTATGTAAGGAGTTTCAGTAGCCAGTCGTCTTTCCGCGCGGATCGTAAAATTTATCATAATATTTCGGCATATTAAATTTTTTTATCGAAGTACCTATATATCATTTCCTGATCTAATTCAGACAAAGAAAGGCCCTTAGGTTACGACTCACTGCCTTTTATTTTCCTCCCATAAAAGTGTTTTCGCCGTAAGTTCTATTCGACATCAAAATTCCCAAAAAATTTTTGTGCCACTTTTGCTCTGTTCTCCTTCTTTCCCTGTCTTAAGCTTCCGTGATAAAATATTTTTCATTGGTAGTTATTTGTATTATATCATTTTTATATTATAATTAGACCGTTCATTTATTTAATTAAAACTTTTCTGCAAAATATCATGTTAATTATTTTTATTTATGTTCGAAAGAAGTAAATAGTGTTTTCTGCACTCGTGTATCAGCGCACACTCTCTGCTCGTTGAGCCAACTCTCTCATAATCGAAAACCCCCTCTACTTCTACAATAAACATAATATACTAAGGTTTTTGATTTCAAATGACAATTTATATGATATTGAGCTTTTACTAAACACTTTCGACAGAGTTAAATTTATTTTCAACAGATGGCACTGTATTTTTCCAATAAAAATTTTTTTATTAGCTTCAGTCTTAGTTAGATATTTAAAACAAAAATTTTCTTTATTAATTCTTGTAAAAAAAATGTTTTTTCTACATTTTTTATCCATAGAAAAAAAAGGTTTTAGTTTTTACAATTGATAAAAAATTAAAAAAGATCCAGCGGTATGATAAAAAAAACGCATTTGAGAAATTATATACACATTTCTCAAATGATTTTATTTCCATCATTCTAACAAATTCTCCTCTCTGTAAAGCAAATTTTGATCAAAAATGACCAACAACCTTCCGGTCTGTTGAACTTTAATATCCCTAATTGAAACATCGAATTGATCAAGGATAAAGGGAGCTTTTTAGTAGTCAGCTCGCGTGATTTATCAGGAAAAGCAATTTTGTGGGTAGTTTTTTTCTTGTCATCAGAGGATCATTAGTCTCGGATGTTATTGAAGAATCTAAGTCAGTAGCAACTAACATCAATCACACTTTGTCGGGTTAAGTTGTTGGTGGTTTATTTTCGGCGTGTCCCTTCTCTACGTGATTGTCATTGTCTGTTGTCTGCCTCAGATCCAGACACCTATGTGATCATCTCTTGTCTGGTCGAACAGGAAAGCGAGCGAGGTAAGCCAACCCGAACCACCTAGCGGGAGGACAATCCAGTCTCGTTAGATCCTTTCTTCACCACTGTCTTTCTTTCTTTTTATTTTTATTCCTCCCCAGTCGAAATCACGGAGGACGCTTTTTGCACCCCTGTCGTAAGCTTTGTTCGCATTGATCCGACCGCCGACGTCCGTGTCGTAGAAAAGAATCTCCGGAGGATGGCTAGGATGCCGGGAATGGAAGGAATGAAAGTATAAGGTGACCTACCCTCTGAATGTCCTCCCGAAATGAGGCGCTGTAAGAGATTGCTGATGTTCTTACTGTAGATACATTCGGGTTAGGGGAAAAGTTCTCGCCTATCCGAAATACCGGTTCAGATCCAGATAAAAAAGGTACCCGAGACACTAATGGAGTGATTCGGATATTTTTTTTAGATTAGAGACTTTATTTGGTGTTTGGAGACTGAAAGACGGGAGTAATTGTCCGGGGATTCGATATCGAGTTATGGAAATCGAGCCGTGATAAATTTAGTTTTATAATAGCCCTAATAAAATAAAATTAACATTTTATTAATGTACATAATTTTGTTTAATTTATCACAATATTTAGTGGTAATATTTATTTCAGTTTAGCAATTTAATTTTTACCACGCAAAAATCTTAATAAATTTTTATATTTCTCTTTAAAGTCTTAAATTTTTGTTACTTATAACTCACATAGTAAAAAATTTTGTCTAACAGAATTTTTTTGTTAAATTTTGAAGAAATAATTTTTTTTTTTTAATTCTCAAAGTCTAAAATTTTGATAAAAAAATTATTTTACTAAAGTATTAATTTGTTAAAAAATAAAAATAAAAAAGTACCAATAAAATGGTATAAAAAATAAATCGAGTAGCAATATAATAATCAATTTAATTTAAAAATAAAAATTCATTATTTACCGTATGAATGCCTAATTTTTGCAACCGAATGAATGCAGTTCATTTATAATTCATTAACTTTAAAATTACTCTGAAACTTACACGTACTGAATACCAAAAAAATAAAAAATTTTTATAGACTCCCTTGAATTATTAAATTCAGTGAATATTTCAGCGTTATTGCAACCGCTAAATTTATATTTATTGTTTGGTTTACAATATTAAATTCAATTCTCTCTTTTCACGCATGTATTGTTGAAATTTACATTCCATACACTATTTATCTGTAAACGCGCTAAATTCCCGATTTTTATTATTGTTATTGTTATTATTATTGTTATTAATAATAAAATATATTATTAAAATATTGTTTATTAATTTTCAATTTAATATGACGAATAATTGAAGAATTTTGTAATTTAACTTATTATATAATATATTCACTAGCGTTGAAATATCTGATGCATATTTTAATTTAGATGCTTGAGAATTTACCAAGTGGTATAATATTGCATAGTTAAATTGTTTTACCTTCCGCAACGTATAGTGTTATTATTATTACAACTAACTATTATTAATAATTGATTCATAAACTGTAGACTTTGAAAATTATATTTGTTTTTGATTAAACTTTCCGGGATTTTATTAATAATTTTACCGTTCGATAAGCTCCGTGTAAACATGCTAACAAATGACGATAAAGTCTTTGAAAAGCTTTATTAAACTTTCACAGGGTAAAGATTTACTTTGAAGATATAGACATAGACATTGACAAAGATACAAAGAATAAGCCAATATAGATGCATGAGACAATATTCGAGGAAAAGAGTCACACACAAGGACGCATGAGAATGGCTCGATTATTTGGGTCGCGGTGGCTGATAGTGTTTCACAAAGCTCTCAAATATAAATTTGTTCGAGGATCAACTTCAATTTTCGGTCAACTTTGTTCCATAAAAGATTTCTGACAACTCGTTACATTTTCGTTCAGTTGAATGGAAAAAATTACTGTGCTGGGGAAAAATTATTTAAGTAAATGTTATCATCAACTTCAATTAGCTTCCAAGCGTCATCGTACTTTGGAAAAGTTTTAAATGGAACAACCAACTTTTTTAGTTGACAGACAGTTAATTATTTCTTGACGACAACTTTTTAAATAAATGTTGTTAAATATTTATAATTACCCTTAAGAAAAAATTTTTTTATTATCATATTAAAATATACACAGCAATAATTTCATTTAAATATGTAATTTTATATATTTTAATAATTGTAATCATTAAATATCACAATTGCTGAATCTTATAAATAAATTTTCATAATTATTACAAATTTTAAATATTACTTTCCTAAAAAAATCTTTTCATGTGAGCACATATATAATTTTCGGCATGTCCATATATGACTTATATTACCATTTGAGGTCTAATATGATCATATATGTCTACATATAAATTTTCTATCAAACGTAGTACTTATAATCTCCGACAGGTGGCGCATTATCGCTAAATCTTCTCGCTATTAGAGAGTTTCTACTAAATAATATAGAAATACAAAGTCAAAAACTTACTTTTCAATTTTAATTTAATTATCGTTCAATACTAAACAATATTTTTTTATAAATATTATACCTCTATTAAATATTAAATGCTTTATTAAACTGATAATAAATTTCGAACTAATTGTATTTTTGTACAAATGAAAGATTCTTTAAAATAAAGTTAGACAATTTGGTACTTAGAACGTCGATATACAATTATTTGCAATGATCACAGACTCTGTGGATTCTGAGTAAAGTCCAATGCAATAAAGACAATGGCAATCATCACTTTTATATTTTAAGCATTTTTTTACAAATTTTTTGGGTTTGGTTTTATTTTATTTTTTTTTTTTTTGTTAAACTGAGGTCCTTTTCTTTTTTGTTTCATTTTGATTTTTTTTCTTTGAGTTCTTGATCATACTTAAGACTCATAAAAATCGTTGTTTTGCCCTCGGCAAGTTTTTCCAGGAAGAGAATCTCCAGATTTTGATAGTAATGACATTAGTAAAAAAAAAAAAATTTTATATGATGTTTTTGGGGAGTGGGCCATCATGCCCCAGAAAAAAAAATTTTTTTCGATTTTCTGCAAAATTTCGACTGATTTATTCGAAATAGACGGAAAATAAACAAATGTAATGCTTAGAAATCACAAAAAGGAATAACTAGCTTAAGTGGGTCGTTATGCCCCACTCTTCTCTATTTACTATTACTTATTATTAATAAAAAAAAATTAAATGAATTAACATTTGATATTTAGTAACTAAAGTATAATTCATTTTGTAATCAAATAAAAAATGTAATTATTATATTAAACTTCAAATAATATAATTTTTAATAATTTTTCATTACTTTATGAATTTAAAAACCAGCAAAATGTCGTAAAAAAATAGCTAATAAATATTAATCCAAAAATATTTCCATAAAAGTTACTATTCATAATTTTTCATCAATGTTAACAAATTTATATGAACCAAATTTCGCACGTAACACAACACGTTCTACCATAACACTAACGTATAAAATAAAAGCCATTAGGAAAAACCTTAAAGTGTACTAAAGTTAGCTACCGTTGAGTTGGTTATTGTTTAGCATCCGGGTATCTTAGCTTACTCAAATCAACATTCCACCAATTTTCATTGGGTGTATCCGAGCATAGTTGGGACTAAATATACTGTGATGTTACTGGATTTCCTCCCGCTAGCATACGTATATAATCCTAGTTTTCTCTCTTTCATATCCTTAGACCTCGTCTGGGCAGTGCATACTGTTGGTTTTCGTGTAGCACCGAGAGCGAGTCGGGAAACTACAGTTCCGAAGGATAACAGTACAGTGAAAGTTAGTTGGCAAGTAATCGTTGGAAAACGTGCTCCTCGCTGGTACACAGTACAGGCATAAAGCGATGAACGCGGCGCAATCATGGGATATCGGTAGAGAATAGCAAAGGGGTTGAAAGGTCTTGCGGAATCCATGGGGAGCGCTCGAGGGTTTATTTACTTTATGCGATTACGTTGGGATGAGACCAACCTTATCGTATTACGAGTAGTCAAGTCGTTCAGCAAGAGAAGCACCAACCGAGAGCTGCCGAGAGTACCTCTGGCTCGGGCTCTTATAAAACTTTTTCTTTTATTAAACAAAAAAATATAATATTCGTCCTTTAATCTTGGCATCTCGACAAGCCCTTTGAATCGTCCACCGTTTCATTTATATTCAAACTTTCCCATACTATTTTATTTATTTTGTTTTCCTTTTTATTTTAAAAACTCCCAACAAAGTTATTCACATTTAATCACGTTAGATTTTTTTCGGAAAATTACCTTTGATCTTGTCGATTAGAGTGAATAAGACCTTTTAACATAATTTGTCTGACTCAACCTTTCAGCTTTATATCATCTCAGTATCCTATTTTCAGTAGTACAGCTATAACATTTATTCCATCATATTTATATTTATAAACCTCCGAATTTATTAAATAAGTGTCAAAAGTACGTAGAAACTCTTTACTTCAAGTCTTATGTCTTATTTCTTTAAATTTTAATCCAGATCTACTTTCACGAGCTCTCTTGTAAAGATGAAACTTTTGTACGAGTTCTGTTTCGCACGGGAAAGTAATTTGCATTATGAAATTGCGATGTCGCATCTGAGACTTGTTGATAACATCTTCGATCGAGTTACCAGATCCACTGCGCTCGGCACTGAAGATACACAAAGTCTCTTTCGATCCACATCCACCTCCTGAATAATAAATGTCAATCATTCCAGAGCCTCACTGTACTGATCTATCCAAACTGATAACTTATACCTTCAAACTATAAATAAATTCCAATATCCGAATTAAACGTCAACATACACTGACAATCATTCGAAATAACTATGTCTGAGATCCTAATAAAGCTTCAAGTCTTAATAACGAGTCAAATTATCTGCTTATAGGTTTTCGATAGCTACAAAGCTCAATAGTAACTTTTTTAGTTGGTTTGTAAGCAGTTTTTAAAGAGATTTTTAAGTTTCTAAGTTTAATTACACTGTAAAAAATTTTATGATGCGTTAAAAAAATTTTTTGTATAGTATAGTAATAATAATAATTGTTTATTGTGCTTTAGCGTTAACTATTTTTTGGTTACAATTCTATTTTTTGGTTACATCTCAGATTATACTCAGTGATATCTGTAAGGAAAAAAATTTCAGATAGTACCTAGAAAAATCTAGATTACACTGCGTGATATCTGGATTATACTCATTGTAATCTAGATTATACTAGCTACTATCTAAAAATTTTTTTCACTCAGTATAATCTGGGATGATATCGAGTGTCATCTTATTCTTTCTGTGTATACACTGATATAAAAAAAAAATTTTTTTTTTTAAATGAGCAATTTTGTAATAAAAAATTATTTTTTTGAAAATCTTAAAAAATTTCATTTTTTAAGTTGAGATAAAAATATTTTTTTGTTAAAAAAAAATTTTATTGATTTTTTTAGCCTAAATCTAGAAAACCTTTTTTTAACAAAAAATTAACTGTAAAAAAATTTTATTTCTTCACCTAAAAAATGAAATTATTTCAAATTTTTTTTTGAAAATTGCTTATTTAAAAAAAAAATTTTTTTTTTCCTAATGTAGTATAATTGTTTAAAAACACAAAATAAATGTGTCACTATTATTATTAAATTATAAAATAACGCAAATTTTTTTACAATGTAGTCGATTGAGAAATTGCGAGTTCGATAAGAGGCTATTAAATTTGTCCTATGGCGCCCAATTGCAGTATAGTCTAATCAATGCAGTTATTTGCCTATCAGTCTCTACAATCGTGTTGTCGAGCTTAGAATATAATTCAACGAAGGATGTTATTGTCATTCGTTCGCCGGGAAAAAGATAATGAAATTTGAACCACTCGGAAATGAATTCTGTGGAAATACCTTGGCGGTGAATTCGAAAAGCGTATAACAAGAACAAGTTCCCCGCATTTTGGCATGACTCACCGGTATAGGGGGATGTGGATGTTTCTTGCATGACCTTATGTCCGGCATGTTGGTAACCGTTTGTCGACATAGTCTACCGAGGAATTTAGTGGAGGAGGAACAGAAGTAGTCATTGATTTTCTGGCGTACAAGATCTCGTGCGGTCTTTTGACCACCGTTACAAATACTCTCTGCATTGCCGCAGTGTTTATTTTTTAGTGATGGTCTTGGCTTCTCTTCCCTACTGCTATCTCCTGTCTTCTTGGTTGCGCTCAGAAGCATTACACCCACTTTCTACCTTCTATCTTCCACCTTCCACCTTCCGCCTTCCGCCGCTAGACTCGACTGTGCTGAACTGAGAAACTCCGAATAGGATACAGCCCATCCAGGGCTTGCTTGGCATTATGGACGAAAACCCGAGAGTTGTGGAGAGCAATCCCACAGAGATACACTCTGCACCACTTGGATAACGTGACCATCCAGCCCGAGAACATAATCGAGTTCGTTCAAAATCACTCCACCGTGAATGTCCATCGGAGGCTTTTGGATATAAACCCATTTCATATAACTTTTACTACTCTACTTTATACCGCCACTGCTATTACTACAACCACTATTACTACCGAAGCTTTTCACCAACATATATGTATATATATTTATATAGCTACTGCACAGTTTTCTTTTCTTAGAAGACATTAATTTATTTTATACCAACTCTATATTTTCCTATACTTATACTCTTATACCCGTTGCACTCAATTGAATTTCAAGTCAACTGAAAATTATCATCATCGTCTATTGTGTTTATGTGACTCCTACTTACTTTTTTGAAATTATATTTTGCTAGCTCCATTATATTTTACGGCCGTGTTCCAAGTTATCGTAATTTTTACAAATATTGCTACAATAATCTCTGGAGGATAGAATTTAAATTCTGGAGAATCACCCGATAAACTCAAACCCAATTGATACGCTTTTATATTCCTGATAAAAATTTTTCGGTTTTATATTTTAGATTTATTTTTATAGCAAACTGACTTAAAAAAATGTTATGTAAAAATCTTTATAAATTAATATTTAAAATAAATATAAGTACGGGTTGAAATAATAAATATACTTACACTCTTTATATTAAAAATAATCATTTTAAGAATTAAAAGCGCCAAGTTAATAATTTTAGCGTTGAATTTAAGATTAATTATTTTATCTTTTAAATTTTTACGCTGGCTACATTCTGAAATTATTATTTCAAAAATTTATTAACCTTTTTTGATAATTTTTTTACAAAAAATACGATAATTTTTAACATGCAAATTTTTAACATTTGAATAATAATTATCATAAATTAAATATTAAAATTAGAATTTTATGATCTTAAATATTATTTTTGATAAATTGTTTATTATTTGCCATAGATTAATTTTTTCCCTCAAGCTAATTTATCATAAAATTGCGAAGTAATTAAAAAAAAAAAATGATTTGTCTAAATTTTAAATTTCAATCATCTTTAAAAAAATATAAAAAGTAAAATTTCTCAAGAAATTTTCCTTTAAATCCCCTAAAAAAAATATCTATCAACTTTTCGACAAACACAAGTTTCCAAAAGCCAGATAAGACTTTCCAGACTTATAAAATCCAGAACTTTGTCAAAAGCTCCCCTAGATTACACCCAAGAATCTCGTAAGCCACTAAATTGCCCAAATTATTCTTTATAATTCCATTTAAACCAAAAAAAAAAAAAAATTCCAACATTGAGACTATCGAATTCCAAGAGCCCGAAAAGCCAGCCAACAATACCCTCGATGTTTATTACTGGAGGCAGCAATTAGCGTAAAACTATTATAAAGAAATTTAACCTTTATGAGATGGTAGGGTGCATTAACAAGAAAACATAAATAATGAAGGCTCGGCCTCACGTTTCCCTCGTTAGTGTGCTCTTTAAACACCAGGACATTATGGCGGCTAAACTTTTTCCTCATCACATCGTTAATAGAAACTTTAAAAGAATATTTTAGCGCTTTCATCGCTCTGGAGAGATAGAACCCGGCGCAAAAGAAGAAAAGTTGTTTTACCTTCTAGATAACGCGACTTGCGATATTTTCGGTTTTAAATTTTCCCTCTTTCTTCATAAGTCTCCAACTTAGACTCACTCCGACGGACTTTTCTCTACTTTCTCTCCTCCTCTCCGGGTTTCTCACCCTTGCCGACTGCCGAGTAATTAAGTCAGGGACATTGGAGCGTGTAATCAGGGAACGTGAGTCGTTCAACTGACTTTTGCACTGGAAGCATATCTATTGATCAGATTACTTTTTTCCACTCTTTATTTCACTCACTCTTTTCCTCCTTTCCTTTTCCGTCAGTTCCTCACCCTTTGCTGATATTTTCTCGGCACCGGTTGGTGGTTGGCCAAGAGTTTCTCGCAGTATGCTTCGTTGAACACCCTTTACTCACTGAAGTCAGCTCCATACATATATATATAAATATATATATACCAATGCGTTCTCACTCGCGTGTAGCTGAAATGCCTTACTGGCACGTCAACTCGGAAAATTACGAGGAAGGAAGGAGCTCCTTACGACGTGTCCGCTTCCCGAACAATGCTGGGGCCGAATTTAATGAAATAATACAATTCATGTGTTGTATATATATTATAATATAATATAATATAGGAGACGAGGTCCAAACTGCTGATATTCCTTGCCAAGAACATTTAGTTCTATGGCTCTCGTTATTCTCACTCTTATTTTTTATGTTATAATGTTATATATTGTCGGGAGCCAGTGTTTTAACTTATCGGCTCAAGCTTCATTCATCTTTTATCATGGCCAACGGCGATTGTTCAATTTCTGGTCTGACCGGTGCCAGCTCTCGACAATTAAATGGTTTATTGTTTAAATGGCTTTTGAGACCCTTTGGAAAGTTAGTTCACGGAAATTCAGTCCATGCTTCAAAATACTTTGGCGAGTTCTGTTTAAAGGGATTTTGAATTGGTACATTGAGCGGTAGAAACACTTGTTTGAGGGTAATTAATGGCGAATTGTTGGAGTTAATGTGACGGCGGCCATGCATTTGGGGGTAATCGGTTGATTATAATTGTGAAAAGTTTGATTTTTAATTTTAGAAGTTTTTTTTTTCGGTGAAATGCTGGAGTTAGAAATTTGAAAATTAAGTTTTTACTTGAAAGTTGCAATAAAACATTGCGAAATTCATTTTTGATTTGAATTTTAGGGTAAAAAATTGAAAAATTGATTTTTGGTTCAAATGTTTAAAGAAAAAATTTTTAAACAAATTTTTTTAGTTAAATTTAAAAAAAAAAAAATTGAAAAATCAATTATTTACCTAAATTTAAAAAACAAATTAAAAATGTTTTTTTTTTAATTTAAACATTCAAATAAAAGAATTGAAAAATTGATTTTTAATTCAAATATTTGACAAAAAAAATTGAAAAATAAATTTTTCACCTAAATTAAAAAAAAAAAATTAAAAATGTTTTTTTTAATTCAAACATTTAAATAAAAGAATTGATTCTTAATTCAAATGTTTGAATAAAAAATTGAATAATGAATTTTTTATTTACATTTTTGAATAAAAAATTAAAGCTTCTAGGCAAATTTGGTTAGACATGATGAAAATGGCGTTCAAAAAAAAAAAAAGCAGCAATGTAGCCATCAGAATATTGCATCTGAAAAGTAAAACAAAGAAAATCATCTCAATCTACGTTTATCTTCAACACAATCTCTTGCGTCTTAAAATGCCTGGAGAGAAGCGACATTATACAGAGCATTTACTCCATAAAAGATAGAAATGAGAAGATCGGATCGGAAATTTCCTCCCGGTATCGCTGTAGGGAACTGGAAAAGTATAATGCTCCCAAGTGTACAGAGATATTGTATTAGTATAAGTATAAAGAGATACTGTAGGTAGTACCTCGCTGGAATAATCTTACAAAAAATATATAACAGAGACTAGGCAGTAAACACATCAAATAATAAATTAGATATCGAGTTCTGAGGCTAATGCATTCTCACGTACTACGGATATCATTTTATACGACTGTGATGTGTAACACATGACACTTTTATTCAATGTTTCTATTATCCGGGCAGGCGATGCGGATGTTACATTAGGAGCCACTAGAATAGAGAGAGTGGAATTTAACAAAAGACGACAGCCAAGATCTAGACAAGTACAGAGTGTGTATAAAAGTATACACAACAGAATGATAAAAAGGAATAGAATAGAAAATATAAAGGATAAAAAAAAAGCTCTTCCTTACGTTATTTCACCAGAGTGCAACTTTTATCTCCCTAAGTGTTTGTTTCTCAGTCAACTTGTCACTGTGTCACTTTTTCAGATGTCTCACGGAAAATCTGAGCGAACAAGTTTCACTAAGATTATATTTACAATTATATATTGTCGGAAAAACTTGACGATAAAACTTTTATTGCTTCATTTGTTTCTGCACCCATAATGCCACGGTTTTGGTCAGATGTTCGCCTTTCTTTTCGATTAATGTCTCCGTAGCCTTTTAGGGGATTAATTTTTTGAATAAAAGCTTTTGCTCTTCAGAAGACAATGTGATTGTATTGTTTTAATTCACTTTCTTTTATTTTAAGAAAGACAAAAAATTATTATTATTATTATTTTTTAGTAGATTTCATAGAAATCTAACTATTGCATTTATCCTCATGGTGGAATTTTTGAAAAATTTTACTATTTCCTGACTCAGTCTTTAATTAATAATGGATCTTTTCCAAACTCAACATACTTAATCTTCAGATGAATACGAAAATCAAATTCAAATTTGAGCTCAATCGATCAATTAGTTCATGAGTTATAGCATTTTATAGTTGTGAAAATGATGAAAATTCAAACTTTTACTTATTATTTCTTATATAACTTTTGATTAAAAAAATTTATAAAAAATCTGTCAACTCTATCTTGAAGCTTTTTCAATAGGCTTTAATTTGCATACATCACTTTTATAATTTAGCCAGAAATCATATATCTTAGGTTATAGTTTAATGGAATTTTTCTTTTGCAGTCGTTTCTAGTAGGTTAAATAGTTTTTTTTTTTTTTTTTTTTTTTTTTCAAGTCAGTCTGTCATTATACAGATTTCCGCACCACTTATAAGGTACTGTGTAATCGGACGTGTTACCCTTCTTTTACATGGTGAGTCCCTAGTAGGCCTATACCATGTTGAAATTACTAATACAATTTAAGATATATTCAAATTTTTTTTTTATTAATCCATGATATGGGAAAAATTATATAATCTAAAGAAGTACCGAATGACACTTTTTTTTTTTTTTTTTTTTGTAATGAATTTAAATATTTATATATTTGCTTATATTTTATCGTGTTCATACATAAATTTTTACCGAATGTAAATGGTAAAATGACCATGACACGATAGGATATGAAATATAATTTACAAATGAAACATCATATCAATTGAATAATTCCAAATAATGAATAATGAACATTGACAATAGCATTGAAAACAAAAAGTACGTGGAAATGTAATTACTGAATTGTGAAATGTGAGATAGTAACAATGCTAAAATTTAATTGTTTGTTGTTCGTTAATGAGCCGAATTATTACAAATTGTTAATTATTTATCAATGTATATCACGTGTTCGACGAAAGGGAACGTGAAGCCACCAGACAATGAATTCATAATGATTTATTTTTGTTAACAAAAATCTAAAAAAAAAAAAAAAAATTTATTTTAATTTTACCGATAAAACAATGAGAAATAACTTTTACGATATTTATTTACCCGAACAAGCCTGCGCAATTTATTCTGTAGTTTTAAAATCATATATTCCTTCCACGTCGTTCGTCCTCGGTAATTTTTTTTCATCCTCCATTTCACACTCGACAATGTCCAATAATTGATACTCTCACGTGAGTAACTCGACCGCGAAATTACTACTGTCTGTGGTCCGTCTCGTGGGTGTTGTCGTTTCGAGTTGCAAGAGTTCACAAAAGGATCGGTGTGTGTTCAACAGCACACGCTCACACCGACACTTCATTTATAAGCGTGTAAGCTTATACGTCTCTTCAAACTCTTCATACTTTATGCTTGATGATATATGTTTCACAGGTAAATACGCTATTTTCTCCCCAGGTGCAAAAGTACGAGTAATGTAGGCTAGATATTTTGGCAACTGTAAGCCTGGGGGGTTGCTCACGTACCAGTTGGCACGTGACGTGCACCAAAATTATGGAAAATTCATGCAAAACACAACTCGATAACGTACTTCCAACTTCTCTCTTCTTTCCTCTTTCTGTTTCGCTGCTGTTGGAATGTAGGCGTATCAAGCAATTCATTCGTTCGACATGTCACTTCGAGCCTGGCGCCACTGTCGAAATTTGATATTTACACGTTTATACGTGCAACTTGTCACCAGGCAATCCTATTTATAGGCTTTGGTGAAAATAGAATGAAAGCTTTCGAGAAAAACATACTGTGCTTTCAAAAGATTATTTCTTTAAGTTTGAATCTTAAATTGCGGGTGAAATTTTGGAGATACGGAAAATTTTATAGAAAGCTTTTTTGTAGGAAATTTAATTTTTTTTTAAAAAGATCTCCATCAATTTTCTTTTAACTCTCATCCTTTGAACAGAATATTAATTTAATTAAACTAAAGCCATAAATTTATTGATTTCAAAATTTAATATTCAATTTTGAATTACAAAATAAAAAAATTCATTTTTAATTTAAAATTAAAAATTTTAATTTTCTACCAAAATTTTGAGTTCAAAAATCAAACAATTAATTTTTATTCCAACTTTTTTGATAAAAAATCAAAAACAAATAAATTTATATAAAAATTCAACCATTAAAAGTATTTTCACACCAAAAAATGTCGTATGAATTGAGATGCGATCTACCCGATTTAGCCTTGAGGGGTGAGAGCTCGCAGGAAGGAAAATCCTCGGATCAGCGGAGAAAAAAAGGATAAATGAATCGTGAGAGAAAGAGAATAGAAATGGAATAAAAATGTGTATTGAGGAAAACGGATAAAAATGCGTTGTCGAGATCGAAGATTAATGCCGACAATTGGGCCATGACTCATACGCGACTTGTATAGTCTACGATCTCACGGGCCGTTGGCTTCGGTCCTATCTGCTATATTCTGTACACTATTATTATATAAAATACTCGGGATTTAAAGCTAAGTGCAATGGCGCGAGTCAGTTCTGGAGACAAATTTCGCGCGATGACGTACGCGAGAAAGTTGAATTCTTATTACATTATTTATGTATCTATCTTCTATTCGGTCTGTGAGTGCGTCGGAAGAAGTAGTTCAGCCATACTGTTCACATATACATTTACATACACATATACAAGGGCGCATAAATCTAAAAAGTTAATATAAAAGTATATTTGGCGACTTTCATGACATTATGAATGAGCGTTAAGATTTCGGTGACTACTTGTGACTCTTGACGGAGGGTGGAAGTAAAGAGAAAGATTTAGATGATTGAACATGAGTCATAGACATAAGCTCATACATATACACAGAAGAATAAATTGAGCACAAACTACGACAATATTAAGGATTCAATGACGCAGCACGACTGTCAATATGTTTAGATATGAAATATTTAAGATTTATGTCGCAAAGTCTCTATCATTTTATATAAACGTTTGCGTTTTTTATGTCTAAATTATGTCGGATATAAAAGTCAAGCTGGAGGTAGCTGTGTGGACCTTTTTATGCCGTTCAATAATTTTTTATATTAAATTTTAAAGCCCCCGAAAATGCTTACACAAGGTAAACTTTACGTTAAAGCTTTTGTTGTACTTTCGATTTGATTTATAAAACGGTTTAGTCGTAAAAGGCTAATACGGTTTTTATTCTCTAGGCGATACGTTAAGGATTTAATAATCGGGCTTTGAAGATTTTATTTGCCGACGACAGACATTTAAATAGCTATAAATTTTTAATTATTTTTTATGTATTTTTAATTTTAAATATTTTCAATTAAAGCATCGGAAAAAAATAATTTTTTTATTTTAATAACTTTATAAAAAGAAAAATGTAAGTTTTACATTGGAAAAAAATTTTATAATTTACAATTAAAAAATATTTTAATAAGCATTAAAAAATTTTAAATTAACAAGATGCATTATAAAAATTTGTTTTAAATTATATACAGTCAAAATTTTTATAAAAAATTTTTTTTCCAGCATATTATTATTATAGTTTTTTTTTGTTAGTTTATAATTTTTTTTTTGTAAATATAATATTAATTTTTATATTTTTGTATTTGTAAATTTATCAATGTTTCTTTGTAAAACTAAAATTATTTCAACGGAAGAAATTTTTCATTTTTATATCAATAAATTTAGAAGTTATTTTTAGTAAACAAAACAAAATTTTTTCTAAAAAATTTTCTATTTTAAACCTTAGAAAAAATATTTTTTAACTTTCGTAAATTTTACATGCTTCGACTATTATTACTCCCTTATAAAATCCCGAGACTCTCCCTTTTGAAAAACTCTGAGGGTGTAAAAATAGCGACACATTATCATAATAATTACCTCATTAGCCCGTAAATTAAATCAGTAATTCGTCTCTTTAAAAAAAAAAAAAAAAGCGTAATTAAAACGTAGATGTACCTAGGCAGTGGATTCTTTTAATTTATTTTCAGCAAATGGGGGTTATCTAATTCGTGGTACTGATTGGTGCGATTGGTGTATTGACTCAGGGGATTTCCGGAAGGCAAAAAACCTTAACTAACATGCAAATCAGGTGAGGTTAATTAAACCGCAGCGAAACGTACGACTGAAATTGGCAGTGCCGCAGTCAGTCAGACCGTCATTTGGATTTTCCGAGTGGAAAATCCGAAATCTCACCAGTGCAAAATTAGAATCTAGCCTTTGCAAGCGCGTCATAAAATCATTGAAGTTTGAAAGTTTTAAACGGAGCATATGCCTCCAGTTGCTGCCAAAATTAATGTACAGAATAACATAATTTAAAGGCCGAAGTGGTAATTTTGTTCGACTGGATAATTGGAAAGTTCAGTAAGCGACAGACGGTTACCAAATTCGGTCTGCGCTGGAGCTAATACACTAACCTAACCGTTCAAAGAAATTAGATTAATTTAGCGGATAAGTGTAGGAGCCTTATTTGCCGTAGTGTAGCTACTGGGAGTCCCCGCAGGGCAACGGCTGATTAAACTGCTCCTAAATCTAGACTATGTCAAACGGCAATTCGTTATCTGGCTCCAAGGGTGACTGAACACAATCTCCTTCATATACAAATGCATGCCATGCTACTATACTCTATACTGTATATGAAAAGAGTGCGGAGATATCAATAAGTGAATGCGTAGATCTATACTGGCTGGCCTTGATCCTTGACTAATAGCACTTGCGGCCCCTGACCCTACCCCAGTCGCACAATAAAACCGAAATACCCTTCGAACTTTACTGTTTGAGAGACGCTATGCATATACTGAGGACAAAACGCCGGCTTTCATCAACTTCCGTCAAGCATCTCGTCCGCTTCAGTTTTACTAACAAAAGAACCTCTTGAAGCCCTCGATCCTCGATAAACTTTTAACAATGAATATACAAGATTGTTTCTTTACATAATTGGATTTGTTTATTCATTGCAATTAACGGGGCTATTATTACACTATTAAGTAAACATTGCGAGGAGAAGGTTAAAGGAATAATATTTGCGAGTTTTGGGTTTGTAAGTCTTCAGAGCTGGGTTAATATTTGATTTTAAAACCAGAAGGATATTCATCGGTTTTTGAGGTTTTT